>BQNB010013501.1:0-77025 GCA_026074375.1 Tanacetum coccineum | reverse complement strand
ACGACTTACAATCGTATTGCATACCAATTAAGGTAGAGAGGACGATCATAAAGATTGTTATAGCAATTTAACTCCAAAACACTAGAAAACTTTTTACCACAAAACGATTTCTTGAAAATTAAGGTTTATGGGTTTCTTCAAAAACCTTGTAGATCCTAGATATCACGAGTCGCGAGGCTCTGATACCAATTGATAAGATCGTTTATAGCTCAAGATTGATTAGATCTTATATATCTAGGATGAATAATAACAATGATTGATAACACGTATCAGAATAATAAAGAACACAATCAAAGTTATCATAAGGTTTTCTTTATTGAACGTTTCCCTATTACCCCAACTATAACTTGGGGCTACACCAACTAACTATGGTGTACTATTTGGTATTTGCTAAAATATACATCATTTATAACCCGTAAAACACTATTTAATGAACTAAAAATGCTTTATTATATTGTAAATATGTTTGTTTGGTATTTTTATGTCTTGCAGGTAAAAAAAGATTGAAAACGGCTCAAAAACAGGAATTATCGGGTTCAATTTGGTCAAGTTTAATTATTACTCTAAGCCAAGATGAAGTCGTGAAAAGTCCCTGAGCATACCAGTGGAAAGAGCGCAAGAAAACAAGTCCAATGGTACCCTCGGATTTTATTGGGCCAGCCCATTACCTATTTTATGGGCCGGGCCAGCCCAAACATGTTAAGCCCATTTAGAGCCCAAAATCAAATCTGAAATATAAAGAATTGAAGTTGATAGCATCAGCTTGTATCATCATCACATGCATGAAAACTAATTCATTTGATGTCACGTGAGGATCCATTATCTATTGGGAGGACAAGTAGTAGCATGACACATGACGGGGCTTGGTTATACCTCTCAAATTCATTTCCATTTGCAATTTTGATCCAGTGAACGATATTAAATGCGTACTAGGTACGCTGCCTTTTGGGATACGTGGTGTTACAAGAGCGGTGGATCCATCTAATTATTTTCTGATATCCGAGGTCGCACACACCACGAGCAATGATTGGCTCAATCATTCTCTCAATGATTGGCAATTTACACTTTCACCCCTTCTTACCCCATTTAAATACACACGTCTCCCTCACACTTTAGAGAGTCTTGATTTTTTTAGTTTAGCTTTTAGTTTTTTTAGCTTATTTTTAGTTTTGTAACAGCTTATTTCATTTTTCCTGCTTATTGTAACTAGCTTATTTCCCAAGCTTATTAATATGATGTAACGAAGATGGGTTAGTTTTTGTTAATGAAATCGTTTTGCTTATTTTTACTTTAATTGATCGATTCTATTTTTTTGTCATATAGCTTATTCGACAAGCTATATTCTCGTGCTTATTTTCGTGGCTTATTAGTATCAAAAGTTCTCAAAAGCTTAAATAATAACTCCTATTAGCTCTCCAAGTTAATTCAATTTATTACCAAAAGTTTTTAAGTACTTTTCGAATTAATAAGCTTTAATAAGCTCGAAAGTAGCTTATTGTTTTGCTTATCTCATTTTTGTTTTAATAAGAGCTCGTATTTTCTGATAAGATAAGCTTCTAAATAGCTTATTTGCTTTGAAGTGAGCTTATACTGCTAGATCAAACTTTTGTGAGCTTAATTGCTTATTCGCTTTGTCATTTAATTTGTTAATGTGCTTATAACTTATTCTGAGTTTGCGTGACTTGTTTTCGTCGCTTTTTGAAGTGGTTAAGTGCTTATTTCAATAACGTTTAGGCTTGTTAGATAATCTTAGTTATGGATCGAATTTTAGCTTGCTTATCTTTAGCTTTTTATCATTTTGCCTTGCTTAATTCGTCCTTGTGTTATTTAGGTTATTAGTGGTGCTTATCTAGTGATGCTTTTTGGTTAATTTCGATCTTATATGGCGTTCGTTGTTGGTAACTAATTTGGAGCTTATTCGATTTGGTTGATGACTTTAGTTTAAGCTTTTAATTGTTCAAAGTAGTGGAATCATATTTTAATTTTAAGTAGTAGCTTGTTCATATGTTAGCTTATTCATGACAACTTATTTGATTCGTACTTTGTTAACTTTTAGAAAGAATTAAAATCGAAAAAAGCTTAATTACCTGAATGCGTTTTGGTTTACCTGGGATTGCGATTTATTAGTTCAAAAAATGGACCTATGTTTTGTGTTTTAGCCATCTTGGGACAACTGGACTACTGGGCCACGTCTAAATAGATTAAGCCTCAATTTGGAACTAGGATAGTAATTAATCTGGGTTTGCGTGAATAATAAAGGAATTGCCATTTGGATGTATTATATAACATTCACTATTAACCATATTTGTTTATTTGTGTTGTTTTTGGTACCGGTCAACACATGAGGCGTGGAGCTTAAGGGTTTATTTAGCTAGATAGAATTTAATTATTTTCTTTAGCTAAATAAATCGGGTGGTATTCGTTTATTTGCGGCTCTTCAATTCGGTTCCATTTTCTATCCTTTTTCAATTAATTAGTATAGCTTATTTTTAAAATATTTAGCTTTGCTTATTTTATCATTATGAGTAACGAGTAGTTTAATTAATGCTTGTTAAGTGATTTGGAATTTAAGGCAGTTTTAAAAAGGTTTAAAAAATTAATAGTCATTAGAATTTTTCAATTTACATTCCGTCATTCACTTTTAATGCAATTTAAATACTTGTCATTTATTTAAAAAAAACATTTTACTTTACTTGTCATTTAATTTCTTGAAACTCGTTTTCTAAGGATTTTAATTCGTTAAACCTAAGCCCACACTTAAGGAACATTTCACGTCACTTAGCAAGCATATTTGTCATTTATATCTTTTAGATCAATTTTAGTTTAATCTTTTAGTTTTTAATCTTTGAATCAATATTAGTTTAATTTTTAGTATAAAAATAGTTTAAAACCAAAACCAAAAACTTGAATGACAATCAAGCTCGATTTACAACTTGAACGTAGATTTCCATTCATCTCTCGCCGAGGAAAACGATACCCCGTTGATTTGATTACATTTTATTCTTCCAAATATAATTTGTATGATACCAAGCTTGTGTATACTTAGCAGTATTTATTAAGTATATATACTTATAATACTCTGAGGGTTTTAATTTTGACTGACATCAAAATGGCGCCGCTGCCGGGGAGAGGTGTAGCGATTTTTACGGGATTGTTTGTCTTCGAGCCTTGAAGACGCCTCCTTGTGAAGTTATTTTTTTAATAAAAAAATATAAAAGTGACAAAAAAATTTTTCATTTCCTTTTCATAACTAAATTAACAGCAAGTACATTCAAAAAAAAAAAGAAAAATAATAAAATAATAAATAAAAAAAAGTAAAAAAATATTTTTCTTTATCTTTCAACGTTTCATCCTCATAAAAAACCATATTTAAAAAAAAATCATAATAATAAAATAAAAAAAAATAAACAAATTTTGTAAAGAACACCAACAAATCAATACCTATCAATAGAGTATTATACCATACTTAAGTTCTCAAACCGAATAAAAGAATCAAAAACTTGCCTTTGTATCACTTGCGAAATACGGCTCACCCTAAAAAGTAAAATTTTTAGAGATCTAACCTGAAGCTTGTTGATATTAAGTTTCAGTTATAATCGATACTTGTTTGTCCGTAAAAAATATGTTTCTTAAAAAACCGAAAAAACCAAAAAAAAACTCTTCTTTCCTTCTTATCCTTTCATTTCTTTTCATAACCCTCAAATTGATTTAAGCAATCTATGGCATCACTCGTATCTCGTTTGACCGTGCCCCATAACCGCGATTTAACCAGAGTGTTTCGTCTTGTGGAAATTTGCACACTAAAGACTGTGGTTGTTCAAAAGGGAGTCTTGAAGACAAGATTCTTGTTCCCATACCCGACTTGTCTCAACGACCCCTTAAAATTGAAAAAATTTTGTCTTCGTTTGTGGAGACACCGTTTCAAAGTCTCTATTGGTCACAAGTGCCTAATACGAAAGACCTGGAGAAGTTTTCAAGACTTCCAAGACACTTCAAGTCATCCGATGACGATACTAACTTTGTTACTCAAGAGTCATTCGTTGTCAAACAAATGCCCCGGTATAAAATCCCTCACAAGACCCCACATCTTAACCACAATTGTTGTTACGAGTGAGGTGATCTCGTTAGAAGATACTTTTGTCAACTATGTACTTGAAAGTCCTTGTGGAAAAGGTGCTCATTATGGTTACAATTATCCACCGCAAATTCCGATTATCTCTAATCCGGAACCTTGCTACAATCAAAACCTTAATGAGATCCCACAAAATTTGCAAAGTTTGCAACAACAATGTCTTTTTGGTACGTGCCAACAATGTGGTTAAAATAATATGATGAGTTTATGTTTTTATTGAACAAAGTTTGGAAATGAAACACCTAATCAATTTTTCAACTCCGAACTCTTCTACGATTCTCCAAGTGTGTAAAAAAAAAACAAACCAACCCTCCACAACCCCAATACGTACCATACTCTTGTGAGTTATGTGGGAACGATTCTCATTACGGTTACGATTGTCCACCACCAGTCCCGTATGTACTACAATCAGGACCCGAGTTTTCAATTAACAACTTGATTATATTCCACAAACTTCACCGAGTTTTACCACAACAATATCTTGTTATTGGTGAAGATTGTGGGGGTCCTCATGAGATTTTTCAATGTCAACCGATGAATGAAGACTATTATCATGAGCAAAATTCTTGCTATGATTCTAATTCTTTTGGTTTTGACCAATTTCAACCCCCGTAATATACCGTCAATCATCCAATCTCCAATGTTCAAAATAGCCTTTTCAATGCTCAAAATGAGTTTCTCAATTCTCAAAACAAGCTTATGGAGCAAATGACATCCATGTGTGATATGGTTGGTCAATTGATACAAAAAAAGGAAGAAGAAAAGCGAATTGAAGAAGAGCAAGCGGCTAAAGATCGATATTGGAAGATTCCCGTTTGCTATGATGATGATGATGACGAGGAAAGTTTTATTCCCTTGAAAGATACTATTATTTTTGGACTTCCTCGGTGTGTTGCAATCACATCCGCGTTATCAACCGAGAAGCCTGTTGACTCTCTCATAATAGAGGATGAGCATCTCGACACAATTCCGGAAACGGAATCGGACGAATTCATAAAGTCTAGTGTTGAGAACCTTTTCCCAACCCCAAGTGAGCCCGAGGATTTCTTTGATATCGAAAGTGAGTGTGATGTGCTCGTTTGTGATAACTTAACAAATTTCTCTAACCCTCTCTTTGATGCTAATGATGATGATGCCTCTAGTGATGAGGAGGAATTCAAAATATCTTCCAATCCTCTTTTTGATCTAGATGAGGTTAGTCCAATTGATGATGAGGTGTTAGAAAGTTTCACTTCAATTCCCCCAGGAATTGATTCCTTTGATGCCGAATCCGATCTTATATAATCTTTGCTTAATCGTGATACTTCATTTGATTCTTCTTCAAAGATTGATTTTCTTCTCGATGAGTTCGCCGATGAACTCACTCGTCTCCAATCAATTTCACCGGGAATTGATAATATTAACCTTGATCCGGAGGGTGATATTTTCTTTTTGGAGAGTTTGCTATAGGATAACTCTTCTCCCCGCCCTCTGGAAGAATTTAATTCTGAAAATTCTATCGAGTCTTTCCCTCTATCTCATATCCCGGTCAAGGATAGTGACTCTCTTATAGAGGAGATTGACATCTTTCTTGATGGTGATGACTCAATACCACCGGGTATTGAGAGTGATGATTTCGACTCGGAAGATGACGATAATTCTACCTCCCGTCCCGAGTTTAAATCATTTCATGTTGATTATCCCGATTCGGGAGATTCAACCATTGATGTGGTGGAAGACATCCCCGTTGATGTGCCTAATATTTTGCCCACCCATCCCGCCCTTCAATTGGATTTCAACTTCATTCCTTCTCTTAATGATCTCGGATCCGATCTTGATGTTTCTTCTTCTTCCGGAGATAGTAACAAAATTTACGATCCGGGGATATGCATTGAAGTCGAATCCACGAGATTTCTTTCTACTCTTTCTCCCGTGATTGATACTTTACTTACATTTTCATCCGAAAATGAAGACAAAGTTTTCAATCACGGTGTTTTTGCTTCTAAGGAGAAATCTCCTTCTTCTCTATCACATCGGGGCTTTAAAGCTTCCAAGGTGTTTCATCAAAAAAGCCCGATGTTGATTCATGGAGACAACACTCCTGATTTGGGTGTTCGTCATCCCCATTTCTATCCTCCATGACCAACTCTAGTATGGGGAGATCGGGTTAAGCTAAGTGACCTAAAACAAGCGCTTTGTGGGAGGCACCCCATGCTTATCCTAGTTTATCCGTAGTAGAGAGTAATGTTAGCTTATAGTAAATGAATATAGTTTTTGTTGTTGTGAGAAGGCTCGCCTCTTCCATTATCCGTGTTTTTGTGTTTTGTGGTTTATTATCCATGATGTCCCGGATTGTGAAGCCTTTCATGCTCAAAGTTTTGTCCATTGATCAATCGAACTTCAAATCCTCAGCTTCAATTAGGAATCCGATATCTAAATCTAATCGACTAACGTTTATCTTTAGCATAATTCATAAACGGCTTAGGATTTACGTTGAGACCCTTCGTAAAACATTGAGGACAATGTTTCATTCTAGTATGGGGGGGATCTTCGATTTGATTATGCCTGCAGTCATTGTTTTCACGTAATCCCATTTTTACCACCAAAATTTCAAAAAAAAATGAAAAATTTAAAAATTTAAAAATTTTCAAAAATAAAATAAGTGTTTTGTCACAATTTTGACTTTCCTGCTGGGTAGAATAAGAATAAATTTTGACTCGATCGAGCGTGTTGAGCTCTAGCTTGTTCCTTAACATTTAGACTAAGCGGTCGCGAATATTCGCGAAGAACAAAAAATGATAGTGTTGAGTATGAGTTGGATGCTAAACAAGGATTATTTGGAAATCTTAAGAGCTCATGTGTGTAATTTGTGGCTTTTTCTCCATAAAGCCTCTTAACTGATAATAAACTGCTACTTTTGGAGATTAAACTTAAATCAATATTTTTATGTAGTATATAGACAAAAACTTTTTAGCCTTAGTCAAATTTATACATGAATTTTTTTCAAACAAGAAACGTTCTTACCTATATCAATAAAAAATGAAGATTGATAAATGAAAAAATATAATAACATATAAAAGTTGGCTATAAAATTATGTTGTCAACTGGCCAGGCTCCACAACCGATGTTACAGCCTTCTAAAGAAAGCCCATAGTAAGAATAATAATCCAAGACTGATAAAAGTTTGCTGCATCTTGCCGGCTCACAACCGATGTTGCAGCCTTCTAAAAGGTCGAGGGTTACAATTGCATAAATGTTTAATATTAAGTGTGAATTAATAAATAAAAGATCTCTTTTTGTTAAATTCAAATATGCTTTTGAACTTTGGCTATTCTATTTTATAAGCTATGTGTATACGGAAAATCTGAGAGTTTTTGAAACCTAAGGTCTGTGAGTCCCGATACTAGTCTCTGTGAGGTGTCAAAAGCCTGGTCACTTAGCCGCAAGGTTGGGATGTGCCGAGACGAAAGTCGCTACATGGGATGATCTCGCCTTCAAAACTCATTATTCTCAGGTGGAAACGTGAAACAAAGAAATGTTTGCAAAAAATGTTGATCCATGGTTGAAATTCAAAATAGCACATACACCTAAGATATAATAATTGTCGGGAGTGAAAAGTTCACAAGTTGCAAATATGAGTAGTGTTAGCATCTTAACTCATAATTAGCGGTGATTTCGTTTTAAGCTTGGTTTGGAATAAGTGAAAAATCGGGGACGATGAATTTATCCTTTTTGGGGCATTCTCGGATCGAAATGCATCTTGTTCTATGATCCCTAAAAGTTATAAAATAACGAAAGTCAAATAAGTTAGTTAGTTGCTTAATATGAAAAATACAAAAATATGTGTAGGAATAAGAGTATGTATTTAGAAAATGGTAAAAACGGGGCTTGTCAAAGCTTTTGATTCTTAAATTTCCCTCGATGCATACTTAGCTACTTTTCAAGGTTATTAGTCGAGGGGGATCGAGATTCTTGGTTTTGTAAGTGTTTACTTCATAACATTGCGTGAGGACACGGCAATAGTTTAGTATGGGGGAATTTGGTATTCGTTATTTTATACATATCTTTTACCGTGAAAAACAAGTCCAAATGACCAAAAACATAATAAAATTGCAAATATATGCTTGTTTTTGTGTTTGTGTATGTGCAGGTACGAATATAATAAAAAAGGACAAATATAAGATAAAATGGACAAACCGAGCACCGGGAAATAAAACAAGCCACGAATTTTGAGTTCAACGATGCCTTCATCTTTTATTGGGCCGGCCCGACACCATTTATATGGGTCGGACCGACCCATACTTATCATTGCAAGCTTTAGCCTAGTTTTGATGTAGTATGAAGCTCGGCCCAGTTATGGAAGACTATGCCCATCTGTTGTGATAAAAATCGTTGGGCCCAAGTTAGTTTGTTTACTCCTTCTAAGACTACTGGCTATTGTGTACGCTAGGAGAGCAGCAGATGATATATATTATATCTTATCCTATCTCTTTGGAGCATCTTATCGTTTTCTTTTTATTTTTCGTAGAATTAGTGTAGATAGGGTAGTTCGTAATATTACAATTAAAAAAAGGTTAATATCGTTTAGCAATAATTCTATCATATGCAATTAGCTTTTAGGCTTATGTTTATTTTTTTTAGAATCCGTTTTGAATTGGTAAAAATATATTCGATGATTTGTTTGTTGATTAATCGACGTGTCTTGATGATTACCCAGGTTTATTATTAGATTTTGTTGGCTGTTTCTATTCTATATCACTTATCCTCGTAGCTTATTTTTAGTTTTAGCGTTTATGGTTTGAATTCGGAATGGTTAATTCGATTACTTAATATCATTTTGTTTAAGTGATAGCTTATTTAGTTCGGATTGGTAGGTTTTGTTCGTTTCGGTCAACTGGTATCTAGCTCTATTTCGATATTAGTTTATGGCTTACTTGGTTCGGATCTAGCTTTTTAGAAGTTTTCAAATAGAAATACTTATAGGTTCTCGGTGTAGCTTATCATTTAGCTAATTAAGATCAATCGGTTTATACTCATTTGCAAATTGCCTACTTTCGCAATCAGTAGACAAAATAGTATCTCAACATCATATACAAAATGGTTAGATTATGCCCACTGTTAATTAGCCCAATATGCTCCGTCAATTTGTATAGAGGAATTTTGCAACCAAAAGTGCATTATACAAGTTTAGCCACTGTTAGAAATATTATGTTTGCTCTAACTTTTATTTTGTCTTTTTTGTATGACATATTCGATTCAACTCATAGGCGTAGAGCTTACGGGTTTATTTAGCTAGATAAAATTTAATTATTTTCTTTAGCTAAATAAATCGGGTGGTATTCGTTTATTTATTGCGGGTCTCCAATTCGGTTCAATTCTCTATCATTTTTCAATTAATTAGTGTAGATCTAATTTGTCATTTTATAAAATGTTTTGCTTTGCTTATTTTATCATTATGAGTAGCGAGTAGTTTTATTTGTGTTTGCTAAGTGATTAGCGATTGATAAGTGTAGATTACACATATCTATTTATGCTTAAAAAGGCCCAAATAAACCCAAAACGGATCAAAAATGGCAATTGTTCATTTATTTAAAAAAACATTTTACTTTACTTGTTCATTTAATTTCTTTGAAACTCCGTTTTTTCTAAGGATTTAATTCGTTAAACTTAAGCCCACACTTAAGGATCATTTCACGTACTTAGCAAGCCATATTTGTCATTAATTTTTTAGATCAATTTTAGTTTAATTTTTAGTTTTTTATCTTTGATCAATATTAGTTTAATTTTTTAGTAAAAAAAATAGTTTAAAACCAAAACCCAAACTTGTATGACAATCAAGCTCGATTTACAACTTGAACGTAGTAGATTTCATTCATCTCTCGCCGAGGAAAAACGATTACCCGTGTTGATATACTTTTTTATTCTTTCTCTAAAAGAATAATTTGTTTGATACTTACTGCTTGTGTATACGGATATGTATTTTTATAAGTATATTCTTATATTCTAAGGGTTGTATTGACTGACATCAATTTATCTGTAACCTATGAATAAATAATACATATTCACTAAAATGGGAAAACATAATAATATTAATACTTGCAATCTCGCCCCTAGGGTGTGTGCCTTGAACTATATTTGAAATAATGATATTTGAAAAACAATTTCTTGTTTTTTATAAATGTGTCAACTTTATTTGGGTCAACGCGGTCAAAATATAAGTATATAATTACGACTTTCGACTTTTAAGAACTAGGTCGTATATACGTTAAAATATTAGTTTAGGTCAGCCCCGTGGTTTCGTCCTCTAAGTATGTTATTTTATTAGTCGAAATGTTGCGTTTACTATTTTAAGTTAAGGGCGTACATATTACTAAGTTTTAACATTGAGACGACTTAGAGTTTTTACAATTCAAATTACGGGTTCGGTAGTTGATGATATGAAAATTTAAAAGTATATTTGAAAATCTCAGCTGGGTAGGTCTACACTTTCGCTAGGTAGGTTTTGTCTAAAATGGTGTTTAACGTGTTAGGAAACGGAGGTACTAACATGTTCATGGTCGCAAGGGCAGTTTTATACTTTGAAAATAAATGTGTTATTTTAGCCTATCTCGTTTGTGTGGTCTGAGTTTTAAAGTCAGATTCCCGTGGTTTCGTTGCTTAACGTTAGAACATATAAAAAATACCTTAATATTCTATGGCCTACTGGCTAGTATTTAGCTTTTATATAAATTTTGCCATGGACGGGGTCGTTAACTGGTTCGAAAAGTGGGTCGAAAGGTAGGGGTGTGCGTTGTGCAGTCCTGGCTGAGTGAAAAAAGGTTCGACAGATTGTCGACCACTTGTGACAAACAACAAAAGTACTACGGCGAATTGCGAGCAGATACTAACGAAAACAAGGGGTGGTTTTCATCTAAAAATAAAGTTGATACATCCAAGGCTTTACATAAAGAACTTAGTTCGTCATTTCCCTTGGTACAATGGTCACAAATAATTCGAGTAAAAGGGGCTCCGTTGGCTGTTTGCACAACAAGAGGGCAGGATGACAGTTTTTGCACAACGACTTTGTGACTTGTAAATTTATACTTACTTGACGAAAATATTTGATTAACGGCCGAGAAAAATACTCATGACACGTCCTATTTTTGAAATGACCAAGTTCGATTTCATATTCCCTACTTTTAAGGTAGGAAACAGTGTACTCAAAATTGTTAGTATAGGCTGCTTTTTAAAAAGAAACTGTAACAGGTGACGTTTTCTTTTAATCCAACTATTAGTCCAACTATTAATGACGGGTTTTTCTACACCTAATACCCTCGGCAACTATGTACAAGTTCCATTAGGTCTCTTAGTTAAGTTTTATAGGTTTTACATGGTTTATTCATTTTACACCAGAGTCCTAAAAAAGACATGTTTTTCCTTTTTATCAAGCACACCTATAGAACGTAAAAGCCTTTGAACATTTATCATATCTGTAACGAGGAAGGATTTAAACTACATAAAAATCACAAAGTTAATTGCATGGAAATTGTTATAAAAAAATTAGTCGCGAATCTTACCAAGGAAAGAAGGCAAGGGCGTGCTTTGAAAACCAAAAACTAATGTGACCCCTTGTTCGTTAACTAATCCTCAACGAACAAACTACCACACGATTTACCACTTTAACCACGTCAACTACTTTGCACTAGCTTGATCAAGAACAATAGGTTGCTGCTTGTATTGCTTTCGTTGACCAAAAAAAAAGAAAACAAAAGGATGGATTTTAGGTTAGGGTTTTCTAGGGTTATTATCCTTTGACTGATGAATGCACTAAGCTTGCGAGTTGTTATGTTTTGCTGGTAAATAAACAAGCTGTGTGAGGAGTGGAGTTTAACAGAGTTGAGTGTGGGATTTGTTTGTGTAAAACCAGAATGAAAAACCATCTATTTATGCACAATTCTGAGGAAGGTTTACTAGTCAAAAGGGGATACTCACATGTATATGTAATTGAAATTAGGGATTGTGTCTTGCACAGGATTAAAAGTCAAGTAATGTGTTTCTTGGGGAGAAAAAGAAAGGGATAAACAAGCTAGGTTTATCTGAGTCGTGAGTTTGCTAAAGGCTTGGGCTTTTAACACGTTGGACAAAAGGGAATGAAAGAGGTTTAGGGAAGAATTTGTAGGGATTTGCTATCTTTTTCTTCGTACTATACGGTTTCGAGGAGATTTACAAAATAGGTGCCATGATTATTTTGCTACATTGTAGGAGTAAATGTATTTTAATCAAGTTTATTTAGTTTCCTAGTGTGTAAGAGTTAAAACTTTGGTGATGAAATTTTGTTTTAAGAAGTTTTTACTTGGATTAAAATTTAATGAATGTGATCACAGTAAATCTTCTTGATGAGATATATAAAATAAATGACGAATACAAAGGGTTCAAGTAAGGTCTTATGGAGTTTAGGTTACAATTCTAAGCTTAACAATAACGTTTGATGCCTACGCGATTTAACTAGTGTGGTTTAAATGGAAGTAAACACACAAAACCCAATAAATGAAAAGGAACATCAAATAATTGGGATCGAAACATGACCTGAAAAACACAAGGTGTTATAGGTAGCGATGTTGATTCATTGATGTTGGCAGTGCTTGCCTTTGTGTAGCGCGTATTGCCTCGAGAATTTTAGTGGAAAGTCGCAGGTAGCGACGTGAATTGAGGATATGCTTTTGTGGATTATGTGCGCTATGTGATGACCAGTTGTGCCTGTTCGGTATCGAACCTGGTCGGTGTTTATTCATTGTTCATATTCTTCCCGATATATTTTAATATTTATATATAAAAGGATCTAAAATTATTATATATATCAACTATTATATATATATATTTATACTATATATATTTAATATATATAAGGATATATATGTGTATATACACGATTACGAACGTCTAATTTCGAACGCTATAATGATTTGTATATGTAAGCATAATGATGCTAATAATTTAGATAATAATATTTTATACTTATACCCTTTTATCGTGTTATCATAGGATGTCTACCCCAGTGTTTGTTGACCCAGAGATTTCCACCTAGGTTGACGGAGCTCAGAGCTCCCAAGTGCCCGTACCATTACCGAAGGATCCATATAAGGCTATTAGGCAGGCTTATTTGGTTAGGACAGACACTGAGTCCGAACCTTTTGAGGGTGTGGCTGAGGTACCTAAGTCACCCTACACTGTAGCGTCACCCACTTCACTACCTGATAGCACACCACCCACATGTCATGTTGAGGAGTCAGAGGGTTTTTGACAATTTTTGTGCGAGATCTACGTCATCGGATTCCATCGCACCACTTTCATCAGATCACCCACTTGTTGGAGTATGCTAATGTCATAATAACTAATTATATGGCTAGACACGTATGAGCCTATAGGGTCACACACATATACACTGAGATACCATTTTATATATCATATTTATTGTATTTACGGTATATAAATAACCTACGTAACTCATGATCAGTATTGGGCTTCTAATAACTAAGTAGTGTACTTAATTTATTGTACTTGAAAAGTTCAAGAAACCCCACTAATACCCTCTTAGGGTGGCCAGCCATATGGAGTAAAAAAAGGGGATACGATCAAGTTAATTTTGGTTAATAAATATGAGATATTATCTCATTATTTGATTACAAATTTACCATAAATCCTTCCTTTCTTTCTCTAATAAAAACACGGCACACAAACACACACATGTATGTGTTTTTGTTTTTCTTGATCCAACTTTTGAATCTTGTTCATTCAAAGGGGTTTTACAAGGCTTCAGGGTTAAGACTAGCATCTATTTGGTATACAAGGAAGTGTAGTGTTGATACATCATAGAGGTGATCTCCATTGATCACTTAGTTTCATTGGAAGTGTTATGTTATGGTGAAGGTCACCATTTGATTCTACCGATCATGCTACAAAGGTATTACTTTTCTTGTTTTAACTTTGATTGATCACATGACTTTATGGATCCGTTGATAGGTGCTTGTTCCGCTGCGTTTAATATTTGTTTATATGATATTCATTTGAGTCAGCCCCTATAGTGGTATCACGAGCCATCATATGATGTCATATGATCATCTTGTATGCGTAAAAATGGCTAAAAACGCATATTTTTTGATGGATTCAAAAGGAAGATTTTAAAACAGCCCATAGGGCCTATTTTTTGAAAATAATTCGACCCAAATAGGGTCTTATGATCTGGTATTTTTGATCTCATAGTCATTTGTTATGCATACTTTAACTGGTTTTGTTATTGGGTACATGTAAAAGGGCCTAAATCGCGCGTTTTGGAACGATTCTTGAATCGGTTATAAATCAGCCCCTTGGGCATTAATTTCTGAATTAATATTGTTGTCATAAGGTCTTTAATACAGTACTAAGTGATCCTTAAGCCATTGGTTACACGTACTAATCGGGGTTTTAATTCTAGTTAATTTATTTCTTCGATAGGTTGGCTAAACAATTTATTTCTTGTTAATCATTTTGTTTCCATGGTAAATACATGCATGTTTGGCCATGAACTTATCCAACACCTTGTTAATACATGATATTATGGTATTATTATGTTGTTCATGCAAAGCCAATGAAAACCATGACCACTTGTGACTTGTTTCGCTTGATATTGCATTTAATTTCAGTTTTGGGTTTTGCCATTGTTTCGGCATCCTTTTGTATGTCTTTAATTTTTTTTGTAGCCATTGTTTAGGCATTTTTCAGTAGTTAGATGATAGGATAAATATATTCAATTATAAAATTATTGTAACCGTTGTTTGGATTCGAATGGCGCAAGAGTTAAAGGCATAAAGTCAAATTCGGAGCTGCTAGAGTGACTTCCAATAAAAATGGATTTCCTGGAGTTCTATAAGGAGTTAGAGGCTGAATTATTTGGAGCAGGTTCAAAACTCATGGGGCTACAACTTCTTCAACTGGAGCTCAGATTGGGGAAGACTCCTTCGAGTAGTTTCAGACCCGTGAAGTCAGTTGAAATTTTATGGCAGTTTTGGTCATCAAGTTCATTAAGGGTTTCACTTACTCATGATGGTTCTTGGAGCAAGTGAGAGCCCTCCTTGTGGTTGTGTGGTTAACCCTTAGTTGACTTCTTAGTTCTCGTGATGGCTCACGAGACCAAGCATAGGTTCTACATTGGTTGAGGCTTTGCATACTTATGGTTGTGTTTGTTTTGTTTACTTTTATATATGCTACGAATGTATATAACTTGAAAATGTTTTTATAAACTAAAAAAAATAAAACACAAACTAATTCTAAAAACTAAATCTTTGATTTAGTTTAATGTTTAAATATGATTTAAAACTAAACACTTGTTTTTATATAAATAACACTAAATAAATGTTATGATTGTCATTTAATTTATGTATTGTTCAAACTAATATTTATTCCACCTAGGTTATATATATTAGTCATGAAAATAAACAACTTGACACACATAAAAACAAGTATTAGACTTAAGTTAAAAATAGTTTTTTTAACTTGTGCTACAAGGATGAACGCATTCATCCTCGTACATACTTTTTGATATTGTATTAACAAAACTTATAAACCCGGTCACAAATTTAAGTCTTGCCGCTAATTGGTTTAGATCACTTGCAATTACTTTTTTTGCTCTGCGTTGAGACGTAGTTTAATGTAACCCAAGGTGATTATTCTAATTCGTGAGACCTAGACATATTGTTCACATGTTCTCCGCATTGGATGACTTAATCGAGTTAACAGGTTAGACCTTGGCTCAAGGCAAGGATGGGACTAAACTTCCAACTTGACATGTATTTCTCCGATTAACAATTCATGAGTCGCATATAGTCTAAGAATGCATAAGTTTTGCAATTGGTGAACGTCACCTACCTATGATCTATCATTGCTAGCAGAATCCAAAACTGATGTGTGACAACCGTCAATTTCGAACCTTAAATTAAACTATGTTACCCTTTTTTACTTTTCAGTTTGACTTGACTTTTGACTGTTGAACCTTTTATCGTCAAAAAAAAAAAAAAAAAAAATTCCGCGTAAGCCGATAATTCCAAAATTTATTTAAATAATAAATCATAATTATATTTAGTACATAATTCTCATAATTTATTTATTTAGTTCAAACTTAGTTGGCTCGAAGCGACAACAACAGCGTACCGACACAAGACTAATGAGATTTTATTTATTTATCGAAATTTATTTAATAAAAATATTTAATAATCTTATTTTTAAATTTAATTTAAAACGTTTTGAAAAAAACGCGATCATTTAATTTAAGATTTTTTTATTATTATTATTTATTTTATTTTACGACAAACGTTACCCCGTAGAGACCCATGTTACCAAATTAATAATAAAACAATTTTAAAATGAACATATACAGAAATATTTACGAAATATGGTCGAGTGAAAATACTCATTTTCGAAGGAAAAATTATTTGAAAAACAATGGCGCAAGTATCGTCTTTTGAACATTCTCATTAACTCGACCAAACGAGACCCGAACCGTTATTGTAAACAAAAATTACCCAAAGTTCACTTCCTAGTCCCCTATATATTTTCAAATCAAAGACCCTAAAGAATTAACACTTTTCCATTTACATTTAAAACTATTTAAATTATATTAAAATTCTGCACCATTTTATTTCAATTATAACAAAAATATACACAACGCACAACTCATCAACCCTCACCCCTCGTCTCACCCAATCTCACCCGCCAAGCTCCCTGCCGGCCAGCGGCCCTGCCTGACAGCCGCCGCTCCCCAGCCAGGAAAACTTTTTCCGGCGGATTTTTCCGGCGGATTTTTCCGGCGAGCCTCCTTCTTCTCCGGCGAGCATTTTCCGGCGAGTATTTTCACACCATCCTCTCCACCATCTTCATCCGATCTACCACACCGCCGCATGCACCACCACAGCCGGTCACCATCGATGCCATGCAACCCATCACCATAACCAACACCCTCACCTCGCCACCATTTTCGTCACCCCGCCGTCACCACAACAACAGCGGCGGCTTTACCAGACCGCTGCCAGCTAGCCGTGGCACGCATGGTTGCCGCAGCCATGTTAACTTCCACCAAGAAACACCCCTAAAGACCCCCAAAACTTCGATCTATTGCCTATTTTTCCGTGCATGATAGTATACAACGATTGTAAAATAAAATAAATAAGTCTGTAGTTAGATTTGGTTGATTTGTTGTCGAATAGGGCTGTCCGCACGCCACTCCACCATCGTGGGTGGCGGTCGGGACCGATTGGTAACGTCGGCCACCACAGCCGCACCATGTGTGTCGGCGTCGCGGTGCAACCCCCTCGGGGGTGCCGAATCGGCAGTGCTCATCAGCCGCTTGGCGTCACCGCTGTGGCGGCGGCCGAGCTGGCTATGGCCACCACAGCCACCACAGCCGCACCATAGTGGTGTCGGGCTTGTGGTGGTGATTCCTCCTTTTGTTAAATTTATTTCTTGTAATTTATTTCCGGTCATTTATTGATTTCTCCGATGTGAGATCGTGGTTAAAAAGGCGTTTGGATTTGCATGTAAATCTGCCATTAGGGGCGTTTGGATTTGTGGATAACAGCCCATATAGGGGTGTTTGGGACAGCAGCCCCTAAATAAGGGTGTGTTTGGTTTTATTTATATTTGATGTTTATGTAAATATGACTAGTTATTAATTATGAAACACGTAAGTAATCGCGATATTGATTGAGAAAAGTGGGAAAATAATGTATTTTATATACATGGGAACGTTGTATAAACGGCAAGGTCATGCCGAAATTTCTAAAAATCTATATACTTAGTAATTTTTCTCTTAGATTTCGATTATCTTAAAAATCCGATAAAAGGGCAAAGTTATATAGTCTTTATATATTTATCAAATTATAAATATATAATAACCCGGTGAATAGTAGAAAACTATACTTTTATAAACGACATAACTATTTTAACTAAAATCATCAAGAAAATGAAACATCGACTTATAATATATTATTTTATGAATCACAACTAAAAGACATTATTTGTCTAAATTGTGACCTTAAAACGTACGTTTACGTTATTAAATAAATCTTTCATAAATGAAATGGTAACCTCCGAACGCGGGTCGGATAATATTTTAATATCACATAATCCTTATATATAATGCTTGTAAAGAATTACATACCTTAAATAATACACTTTCGAATATTTGCCTTTGGTTATATAATTCTCGTCATGAATTATACGCGTCCGTTTTCATATGTAATGTATATATGGGATATACATTACATACTTGTTTTGTCATTTTGTTTATTTTATTTGGCCAACGACCGAAATGTTATAATTTTAAATTGAGTCTTTTTATTTTTGAGTCGTGTCGATGTAACTATCCATCGGAAAAACCCCAAAACTTATACCTCCCTAAATGAATGGAGCATTACCGTTAGGATTAATTGCAACTTCGCGATCGCGACAAGATGTTCATTGAAGCCACGTGGTTATTAGATTATCCGATTATTGCTTACGAGCAAGGTGAGTTCATAGCCTCGCATTTAAATCTTTTATACTTTTAAAACCCGCGAGGGAGATACATGCTTGTTTTGAAAAATCGAACACAGGTGATTTTATTATGTGAACGTTGCTATGAGTGTTATGTTGTGGCCCTTCCTTCATGAACCGTCAATCACCGTTAACCGGTGAACGCTGATGCAATAATAATAGATCTATTTTGGCCTAACGACCTGTCTGGCGTGTGTTCCTTGCGAGGGCATACGGGGACATATTGTATTTAGTATTGGGAGTGTGTAGCACTATCACTCCAGGTTGGGCACATGGTTAAGGTTCGGTTCGTGGCTCTAGCATCGTTGTGATTGTTCTATGAACTAAATGTTTTGCTATGCTTGTGTTCAAAATGATTGTTTATAAACTCTATGAATTCACTCAACGTTTTCGTTGACTTTTTAGCATGTTTATCTCAGGTATATGCTTGCTAGCTTGGATGGGATGGAATGCGGATATCGAAGGACGTGGACTTGGTGAACTTTGCACATATGATAAAATGTTTTCTTTTAAAGAAACTTAAACATGTTGTGGATTATTTTAAAATGAGTTTTTATAAAGTTATTGGGACCTTGTAACTCTGATCTTTTAATAAAAATTTAATATTGTTTACCGTGACTCGTGAACTTATATTATGAAGTAGCACCCCAATATTGTATTCCGTTGCGTTGTAAATTTGGGGGTGTCACAGATTGGTATCAGAGCACGAGTCATAGCGAACTAGGTCGTTTTTCAAAACCTGGACTATGACTGTTTTTGAAAAATTTTCACGAGTCGTTCACCGATATCCGATATCCGCGCGCCCAATCCTTCCCGATCCTTATGTGCTTGTTGATAAGCCTTTGTTTGTATACTTTATACCAAGCGTGCGGTATAAAAAGTAATTATATATGTATGTGTATATATATACACGATATCCATTCTACGTCGAACCGCTATGTATATATATGCCTTTCGATCATCGCTACACGCGTACATTCGAGTTGTACTATTGATTACACATTCAAAGGCCATCAGGATGCTAGTACTACGTCAGAACTACCCGCGTTGAAGGCGATACTATAACAATGGGAATTTTATCACCAAACTCCGTAGAGTCGATCGAACAAGGTTTTACACCGACACGCCATTCTGGGTGATTGTGGAGATTCGACAACTGTCTTTTATCGAACTTGCAAATCTGCTGTCACTCTTCTTACCAATACGGACGGAGAATGATCCGATGGATATAGTGCGAGAGCACAGGTTGTACTTGAAGAGGATGGTGCATAGACACGTCGATACCGGCCGCACAATAGGATGTGCTGTGGATGTGCTCGGGAAGATTCACTTCACTAATTTCTGGAAGATCATTTCAAAAAGTTTTAGGGTTCGCTCGCGATTCTTAGCATGAGCGCTGCGTGTCTCATCAAGAAACCTGTACCGGTGTCAGAGCCTGCAAGAGGACCATTCAAACTCTCGAGTGGAATGCTACTGTGCTTGCGTGATCGATTTTGGCACTAAGGCTGGGTTAAGCATTTGCCAATGGCAAGTTCTTCAGTATAACAATACAGTTATCCACTAACTAGCATAAAGGGCCCCGCTCCCCTTCTATGAGGGCACTGTATGGTCGAAAATGCCTGTATGCATGGCCAAGGTTGGGGTAAGCCGAACTGACTGGCCCAGACATTAAGTCCGTATAACAGAAACTAAAGAAAAAGAAGGATTGCTCGCCTTGATCAAGAAAAGGATGCATGCGCACTATTACGTGACTCGTGGACCAAGAAAGGATAGTACGATGATCTAAGAAGGCGAACGTGCCCGCTGGCAGTTCACGGTTGTTGGAGACCAGAGTTTATGTCTCAAAGGTGTCTCATCCTTGGAAAGGGACTCGTACGCGTGTCGGTAAGAGGGGCAAGCTGAACCCGAGATACGGTCGGGATCCCTTTCAAGGTGTTAGCTAAAGTTGTGAAACTGGTTGCCTACAGGCTCGGAACTTCACTCGCAGGTTGAGCAGAGTTCACCACACTTTCTTCCATGTACTCAAATCTGTGAGATAATTGTACAGCAGCCGCCCATTAGTCGTGCCTGTTAGATGATCAGGAATTATGTTGACTATAAGCTCTAGTTTGAGGAAGAGCCCGTTGAAAATCCTGTTGGAACGGTGAAATCATTAAACGAATTGAGAGCGAAGCCTTGGGATACCATTGGTTAAGGTTCGCTGGAACTCTAGGCGGCGGCCCTGAGTTCACCTTGGGGTGATAGATGTCAATTTGACTTTTATTTTTGCGTTCAAAAAAAATTCCGACAAGTTGCTTCACAAATCCGTCGGGCTTCGTCATCCACTACAACGCGTTCTTACAAGCTTTTGAGGTCAAAGGTGTCTTTTAATGGGTGGAGAGATGTAACAATTCTCTCATTTTTTCGTATGTTCAATTGTGTACTCCGACTCTGAGAGGTGTAATGATCACACGATTATTGTTAGTCCGAGACGGTTTAATTTGTTAATTTTACTTCTAAGATAAAAGTCGCGGAGGGACTGAGAGACTGGTAGATACACCCATACCACCATGTATTCTAAATCGCACCTTCACGGGGAATCAACCTTTCCAATTAATCTGATACCCACGCTCCAAGCAATATTTATGTGTAACGGTCATAAAATAAAATGAGGTTTACATAACCATGTGTAGAAATAATTATTAAGAGGCTCTAATTATCGTACTGTAGCCGCTATTCTTATTGTGTTATTCGGTCACGTAACAGGTGTTAGACGTTTGGCCGATAGAAAATATTTGGAACAGCTCCAGGACATAGACCTAGGCCTACCTAGACTCAAACATACCCTTTGATCTTCTAACGCAACAAAGATTTTATATAGTTCTTGTATTAAAAAAGCCCATAGGCCGAATTGGGTGACTTAAAACCCATATTTCCATTCCGTCCCTAGTGCTCTAGAAACTAACAAATCCTCTAAATGATCTTTAAAGGTACAAGTACCTCACTCTTTACTTAAACGGTTATTATACTGTCTAATGTCTGCCGACTAGATCCCTTACCCATGTTAATACCCATTTTTTGCTTCCCTTGTCTTTCTTAGCCTAAGCTAGTGTTAGCAGACTTGAAACACACACAAGTGCTGAAGATTTCCATCAATCTATGTCAAATTTGAACATCAGACTAATAATTAAATACATGTCTTAGTGGTTTAGTATAAGATACTTATGTCGTGACTCACTAAAAACCACAAAAAAAACCACTACAACTAGGCATGGTTTGAGTTGTTTGAGGGAATAGGAAGAGCTAACAGAAGTTTCTATTTATCTATAAATATCACTCCCTAACTCACATAATACATTTTCACCAACACTTAAACTCTCTCAAAGCTAAAACAATCTCTTTACCCTCTAAATCACTCATCATTCATTAAAACAAACCAACAGGGAGCCCACATTACTATTTCCACAATCACAAGAGATTCTTTTAAGAACGAATCTAGGTTGCTAGAGGGACGCACGGGCTAAGGAGTTTGGGAAATAACTTTGGAGTTGTTAATCATAACGTTTGGGTGTATAAGTGTCGGTGTCGACGTCCACTCAACTCGGGCCTACAAGATAAGCTCAGGATACCTTTGTAAGTTCGTACTAGTCCCTTGTGTTCATTTACCTTTTCGTCTATCTCTTTAGTAGTCATATAAGTCGCGTCATGATCATTAGATAACAAACTTGCTTGTATACATGACACGCATCGGTTTAGCCCCCATGCATTGGTTCGTACACTTAGGCGTTAGCAACTGATGTCTTGTGTGGTGATTGCATGATTAAAGAAACGGAGTAACAAATGGAGTATAATAGCTTGAACGCTTCATAAGAACCCAGAATGTAAACAAAAGTGTTATAACTGCGTTTTTGGAAGAAACACAAAACGCTTAAGTCAACCCTTTTCATTGTAACGGAGAGCTTTGGCTTTGGGAACACTTAAACTCGCTTATGTAATGGATGCATGTAAATAGTAATCAGTTACGAACATTAAACCAAAGTGTTGAGCCCTAAGAAACAAAGGTGGTAAGCCGTACGGGGGGCTATACTTGCGGGTCTTGAATGAACTTATCCGTTTCACTATGGAGGCCTAACTCGAGCCCAATGAAGGTCTCGTGGATAGGCCGCGGCTTATTATAAAAGCATACGAATTTATATACGAGCTAAGCAAGTATACTTATGCAAATCAAACATGGGCCTTGTTTTTATTTCATTTGAAACCAAAGACAATAGCCTTAAATGGCTTCCTAGCCTATTACCGAGCCCACGCATGCGAATAAGCTCTCGATAAGCTAAGACAGCTTATTTGTGATCGTGTTGAGAGCTCAATGGGCTTAATAGACCTAAATACATTTAACGTACCTTTTAAAAACCCCCAAAGGATCTCTTAAGGCTGTAATGGCCATTTTCGTGAACCACCAAGAGCCATAAGCCACAAATAAGCTTTGGTAGCTTATTTGTGAGTTAGACAGCTTATAGGCTTCATAATAAGCCTTAGAAGCGTCAACGGACCAAATGAATTAAGCCTCAACACCTCTTAGAAGCCTTATTGGGGCTCGTATTAGACCAACAAGCCCAATAGACGGGGTCACTTATAGTGCGTTATGTGGATTAAGCTAAAACAGATAACACTGAGAACATAGCGAGCTTAATAAGTGTAAGAAATAAGATTAAAATACTACGACCAAACCTTCTAATGTGTTTCGTGACTTGAGTTATGTGGGCTCAGACTAGCCCATAAGCTCGAATAAGCTCTGCCTTGAGCTTAATTTCCGTTAAACAAACTTAAGATTAAGTTAATAAAGGCTTGGGTGCTTTTTAAAAAACGTCAGAATCAGACTCTAAAACACTTATTATGACCTTTAACGGGCCAAAAGGTCCATTAGAAGCCAAGAATTAAGCTCACTCCGAGCTTATTTTGTATTGCTGGGACAGTTTATATGGCTTGTAAAGGAACTAAAAGGGAATTGTAATGTCAGCTGTTAGAACTTTAAACGGGACTTAAAATGCCGATTTTGTTACAATTTGAAGGACTAAAAGTGTCCTTTTGGCAATACGTGAGGGTATGTAGAAACTGCCTAAAACCTATTTTTCAAGAGTCTAGGGACTGTTTTTGGACCTTCTGAAAACTCTAAGGGGTTATTTGTGATAAATAAAAGGGACCTTAAGAGTTGTAATTTTGTAAAGTCGGAGGACTAAAAGTGTCAAGCAATTGGAAACTAAAGGAGTTAAAACATGTCAAACTAGTAAATATTTAATAAACCCAAAGGGCTGTTTTGTAATTTATAGGAAAACCTAGGAGTACTTTATAACAAAGGTTTTGAAATTATAAAACACTTAATATATCGGCGAAGAATATATGAAAACATCTCGAACTAAATATACAAGTAAACAGTAAAGAACTACTATAATTACGATATAATTATTAATAACTATACTATACGTATACAAGAGAACGTTATTGCTGTGACATTGTATACCTTCTCAGAGCGCTCATAAAACGATTACAAAGTACTCATTAAGACATAGTGCGAACCACCAAACAAGTGAATAACGGTATTGTATAAGCTTAAAATGAATTTGTTTATACAATGAGTTCGTTGCTTAAAATGTGTAACTAAGCCTTGACCGTACTATACTTAGGACTTGACGTCGTGACCAAACTGCTTACTTGGATATTTATTTATCATCCGTGGAGAATAGCTACCTGGCTCAAGGTGAGTTCTAGCCCCATGTTTATAATTATTTAAACATGATTTGCATCTTGGGGGTTTGGAGACACGATGCTTTGGTTTTCAAATGGATGGCAGGGTACATTTTTATACCATGAATTACCGTGTTTTGCCTAAGTTACCATAACCCCATTATGTCCATGATCATAATGCTTAGATTGCATAGATGTGATAGGGACTTACATTGTTGTGTGGTCGCTGCGGTAAGTTATGGATGGTCTATTAGGATGACAAATCCGGTTTCCGGTGACTAGGCCTATCAATGGGAAACGATATCGCATACGGTCGAATTCTGGGGATGTTTGCGGGGGTTTGCAAGCATTCATTCATGGCCACATGTTGGCAAATTTATTTTTGGCATCACATATATGTCGAGGCTTCGGTTTCATGAGCTTAATGGAAATCGTAATTACTTTAATGATGTATGCATTTGTTGCATGATCATACACGCTTAGAAATCTTCGCGGCGCCCTACAATCGATTGTACATAAACCTATGAAATGTTCATCGCCAGCTTTATGTTGACGAATTTTAAGCGACTGTTTTTCAGGTTTATAAGGCACGGGATGCGGTATGATACGTTGGGAGTCCAGATAATGATTGGAAGAAGTCAACACTTTAAAAGATTTGGGGTATTATTATCACGCTTGGTGGGGAACAATTGTCTGGATATATAAACCGAAATTTTTATTTATATTGTTGAACATTATGAAGCCATGAGCTTATGTAACAAACAAGTATTTTGTTAATCCAATGTATCTTTTCAAACGACACGTTTGGTAGTCGTTCTCAGAACTTGTGCTATTGACCTAATAATGTAACACTCTCGGATATTCAACATTCCACTACATGCTCAGATTTGAGGGTGTTATACCAGGCCCTTGGTGCTTGATGAAGACCATACAAAGCTTTCACAACTCTGTAAACATGCTTAGGGAAATGAGGATCTTCAAATCCCTTAGGTTGAGTAACATACACTTCTTCTTCAATTTCCCCATACAAGAAAGCACTCTTGACATCCATTTGATATACCATAAATCCCATATATGAGGCAAATGCTAGGAATAGTCTAATAGCTTCAATTCTAGCAACTGGAGCAAATACCTCATCATAATCAATGCCCTCCTCTTGCCTATGACCTTGAGCCACCAACCTGGCTTTATTCCTGACAACTATACCTCTGGCATCTCTTTTGTTCTTCAGAATCCATTTTGTCCCAATAGCAATTTTTCCATCTGGTAGAGGGACAAGCTTCCATACTTCCTGATTAACAAACTGTTGCATCTCCTCTTGCATAGCTTCAATCCAAGCAGGATCATTAAGAGCTTGAGCAACACTGCTTGGTTCAAGTTGTGATAGAAAACAAGCAAACAGACAATGTAAATAGTCTGTGTGATTGTTCCTTTGTTGATCATGAACATAGCTAACAAAAGCACTTGCACCAAATTTAGACTTCTTCAATGTACCTCTTGTCTGAACAGGTGAAGTGAGATCCCCAAGTATCTGTGATTGAGGATGAATAGTGTTCACCCTCTTAGTAGGAACAGAGTCAACAACTATACTTGGTGCTAAGTTGGTGACAGTACCACCAAAATCATCATCATATGAAGAGGAGGAGAAAATGCCAGTGTCAGAATGATGGTGTATATCCTCCATTTCTGAAAATGAGGACATGGAATTTGCAAGGTCAGAAGGAGAAGGATATCTTGAAGAATGTTCACTTGAGCCCAAAGAGTGACCAGGAGGAAGTGATGTTGCATCAGTATGAACAGGTGTACACACAGGAGTAGATGGATCAGTAGGACCATCAGTAACACCAGCAGCAGAAACAACCTTACCAGC
Source organism: Tanacetum coccineum (assembly GCA_026074375.1). Taxonomy (NCBI): domain Eukaryota; kingdom Viridiplantae; phylum Streptophyta; class Magnoliopsida; order Asterales; family Asteraceae; genus Tanacetum; species Tanacetum coccineum. The sequence continues at coordinate 50,782 of BQNB010013501.1, read as the reverse complement.
AGGAACCCTATTCCTACTGGTTGCAAGATCAGCTTGACTCAGATGCTTCTCAGCTATAGCATTGGCTTCATAAGCTTGCTTTTGAAGCCTAGCAAGTTCCTCTGCATAATCTGAACTGCCATCCACCATGTCAGAAGCTGCATTAACCTTTGTACCTAAAAAAGAGTTAGAAGGAAAAAAAGGAACAACTATGACTTGTTCATCACACTTCGAATCTGAATCAGCTTGTGTACCTGCGTGTATGTTATTATCTTGGGTACTTGTAGGTTGATTAGTTTTGAAACGAGTATAACCTAAAGAATCAGTTAAGTAGTCATGGTCAAAATACCACTCATGACCCAAACCCTGAACATTAGGTTTATCTTTAAGATATCGCAGATTAAGTGTTTCTTCTATCTTTTTGATGGATAAATTGTAGACCCTATAAGCCTTACTATTATTAGCATACCCAACAATAAAGCCTTCATCAGCTTTTCCCTCAAATTTTCCCAAGTGGTCACTGGTGTTAAGTATGGTCACAAGACACCCAAAAGGTTTAAGATGACTGATGTTGGGAACTTTCCTAGACACTAGTTCATAAGGTGTCTTGTTATGGGGTTTAGTCACTAGAACCTTGTTCAAGACATAACAGGCAGTACTAACTGCTTCTGTCCAAAACATGGTAGGCAACATAGAGTCAGCAAGCATAGTTCTTGCTGCCTCTATGAGGGTTCTATTCTTTCTTTCAGCAACCCTATATTGTTGTGGGGTTTGGCATTAACTATAATCCTTCTAATCCCCTTTACCCCCTGAGTCAATTAATTTAAGAATTTTTAAACTCATGTCCCATTGTCATCACCTTATGGCTTTTAACCTTTTTAGTTAACTAATTTCAATAAAAGTAAAAAAAGTCCTTAAGGATACATATGTTTATCCTTTGTCCCCAAAAAGAAACCAAGTAAACTCTGCTAAAGTGATCAGTAACCACCAAAGGGTAGTACTGTGATCAATTCTTTTGATGGTAGTAGGACCAAAAAGGTCCATGTGAAGTAATTCATAAGAGTAGTTATCACCTCTCGTACAGTGCGACTCCATAATATACTTGAGTGGTATCCCCGAACTGAACAGGACCTATAAGAATCCTGACTTATAACCTAGTTATGAAACATTGCATTTAACAAGTAAAAACTAAACAAGTCTTTAGCATACCTTTTGCCATCAATCATACATTATGAAATCTGTTTTCTATTACCTGAAAACTATCAAGTTCGGTTAATTCACTAGCTCCTGCATATTATGAATTTTTGTCTGATTTTACAAATCCATAAGGCCAGATCAGCACAGGAACCTGAAACCATATCTATACTAAACAAATAACCAGGCTAGCATTCAGCATTCTGAACTGAAATCCAATATAAAAGACCCTTACCAAATTGCGAACTTCTGACTAAAAGCTTTACCTTAAAGAATCCTCAGAAGACAGAACCATCATATGAGTAAGCAAATATTACAGCCCAATCCTAACTTTATAAAAATGAAAGGCGCAATAATACCTAAAACTATCCGGCCTTATAAATCTCTACACATTGCTTTATAATGCAGGTATTTTTGACATGATTTCGTGTTTTTTAACTTATCCAACTTTATTGAATAAGTTACTATAGCAAGCACCTCTACACATGATTCAACTAGAATATATTCTGAATCCGTTCAAGTGAGATTTTAATTCTACTCGCTTGATCATAGTTAGGTTATGATCATAGTTTAACTTAGTTCTACTCGCTTGAATCCTTTTAAGTGAGATTTTAATTATGCATATTAGCTTTCTCGTAGTCTATCTTTTCTTTGTGCCCTTTGTTTTGTAAATCACTCTTTCGTTCACCATCATGATGTATGAAAGACCACCAACCACACCCTTTCAAAACCCCCCACGAAACACAACCTTCCTATTTCAAAGATATACCTTGGTGTTCCAACAACATCAAGAAGAACCTATGTACGATGCGTGGACTCATTTCAAAAACTTAATCAAAAGATTCCCTCATCATGGCCTTGATTTATGGTCCCTTACTCAATTCTTTTATGATCATGTCGACGACTATACCCGAATGGACCTTGACTTTGCAGCAGACGGGGACCTTAGGGAATTAAGTGGTGATGAAGCATGGGAAGCCATAGAAAATTTCGCCCAAGGCCAAAAAGAATGGGACAACCCACCAAACATTATTTCTGAACAAGAAGTAGCAAATTTGAAGGCTCAAGCAAAAAGATTGTTTGGAAATGAGGATGTTTGGGTTGAGATGCATATAGGTATAACATGAGATACGGTGGAAAATTTGTTGGATCCCTTACTGAATAAATCTTGAACTTTTAGCTTGCAAAGGGTTTGTTACTTTAGATAAATCCAAAGCAACAATAATGAAACACTAATTGAACACTATTGATTATGCAGAAACTAATCAACAATGCTAAGAAGAACAATATTAAGAAAACCACAAAAGATCTTTTATCAAACTCAACCTTTGTATTATAACTTGAATCGTACTAGGTTACAAGCTATGATTGCTAATTGATCTCTATTGATCTATATTTTTTAACTATGCCTAGGGTTCCTTTTATACACCAAAGAAAACCCTAATGGGCTTACAAAATGTGTGAGGAGATAATGCATATCTATTCCTAATTTAACTCATCCATATCTCCTAACAGCACTAACTATTATATGATAGCAACACTAACTTACTACTAACAGCACTAACTATACTAGCAGTACTAACAATGTACTAGCAGTACTAACTATACTCTAACAGTACTAAAGACTTAGTCTATTTTCTTTAATCTTTCTCAGCAGCACTAAATCTTCACTAGCAGTACCAATGTTGAACCAGCAGCAGTAAGTTGTAAAGTCTTCTAAAACCCAACAATATTCAGACCCACAAAGTACCCCACAAGTCCTCCTATCATTTAAGGAATACACACTGCCCGTGACTTTCCCGAAAGTAGTAGAAGAGACTTTAGGAACCCCGATAGAGGTAGAACCTTTAGACGAAACACAACTAGAGAATTTAGGCTCGAATACTTGTAATCATGACATTCCTCTTAGTTCTAGGGAAGTTCCAAGTTTTGATAAAACAAAGCCTCAACCACAACCCTTACCAAATTGTCCACCTTTAGATATAAGTCTAGGAGACAAAAGAGGCCTTGAACCACCCATCAAACCACATAGTCCGGATTGTTTTAGGATGAAGGTAGTAGACAATTTGACCATTCATACACCATCTTCATCTCTCGTGGTGTCTTCCCACCCTAACGATACGTATTGCTATTATCGCCCATGCATCGATGACCCTAAAGACATTATGGATTTAAACTGGGTTTATTAGGACAAAGTGAATCCTTAGGTGTTGATTTTTCAAATTTGGAGATGATAGAAAATGATTGGGAATTAGAATATAAGGAAGCTTCTTTCCTAGGAAGAGGACTTAATTCACCCGTTTGGCCAAAAGAATTAAAAAAGGGAAGGATTAAAGAAATACACCATTTGGAGCATATAATTCAACGACTAATTTTTTAGCATATGGCTCCTTCTCACCTTACGCATGGTGTGCTACCATTCTATCATCCCGCCCACTTGACTCAAGATGTAGGGTAAACCCTCCCCTTTTATATGTTGTAGTAAAGGGGATAGTAGTCAGGCTCACGACTCGAACAAAACACCCTAGAGCTTTTTTGGGAGGGCAACCCAATATTTATTTTCTCGTAAATTAGGACGTGTATGTGGTGTTTTAATCTTTCAATAGTTTGTTTTATTATTTTTGAACTATCTTGTAATCATGCTTTGTTTGTCTTTAACTTCGTCTTAATTTCAATCAAAGGTATTTTGCAACTAATAAGTGTAGGAGAATTTATTCGGTTTTTAGAACCAAGTTCAAACATGTTAAATAAATTGTTTAGATTAATTCGCTTCAGTTTTGAGTCATATGAGTAAATTGTTAAATCTCAAGTTTTATGCAACCACTTATACAAGAATTAACTTATGGAATCAAATGCAGGAAATTTTTCATCAAAAAATAAAATTTTTGTTTTCACAGACTGTGGAGACGGCGTCACAATTAACATGCGACATCATCACTAAAACACCTATGACGGGGTCACCACAACCCCGACGACGTCAAACGCCCAGGTTCCGAAAACTTAAAGTTTTTAATTATTATTGAAAATAAAACTTGCATGACATTTAATAAATTTATTCTTCCATTATAAACCTGCAAAACCTAATGAATTTAACAATTCTTTCATCCTATCTATCGAGTCTAACCCTAAATTCATTATTTTATATGGTAAATCGCACATTTTATGCCTTTGGTATAGTTGCTCTTTTTCTTTGATTACGGAGTTTTATTTGATGCGAAGAAGCTTGGGAAGTTCTTTATAGAAGTTCATTGGATGATTCTCAGAGGACGATTTAATCATTTATCACATGTTTCTTCTCGATTATTGAATAAACCAGGGGAGTACTAGTTTCTTTTCCTTGTTTTCTTTTCCCTTTATTTGTTTTAACGGGTACTTCTAGAGAACATTGGGGACAATGTTCAACTTAAGTGTAGGGGAGAAATAAGCTCTTTAGATAACTATTCTTTAATTTGCCATTTGCTTTGTCCTTAAAAAGATGGGGTAATATATCAAATACTTAGAATAAAATGGTGATTTTTACAAAAATTGATTTTGTTTATGGACACAAACATACGAAAACCGAGTATTATAGGTTCCCTTGGTATAGGAATTTATATGACTAAGCACAAAAAAAAACCCTCAAATTTCCACCCCCACATGTGAGGTTCGCCCTTTAGATATTTACCTTTAGTTATTCGAGTTAATGATCGTACTCGTGAGCAATCATGTGTGTCTATTCCGTCGTTACGGATGTGTATGCGTGGTTTTGTCGCCTTTTCTGGAACATTGGTATCTGTTATTTTAGGATTATGAGAGTGTATCAGTAGCATATTAAATTCTAGAACTTGTTTTTGTGATGCATCCCAAGACCACATAGTAAGTATTAGGATTTGCTTGATAAGAGGCATTAGGATTAACCCATGTTTTAAACTTGTAATGGTTATGATGGTCACACCGATCACATAACTATCCTACACTCTTGCCATACACTCACCTTTAGTGCATGATACCCCTAGTATAACCCTTCGACCCTATCCGTTTTCATAGTTCTCGTAATTTTCTAGTTATTGGTACTATTCAATGAACGAGCATGTACCCTTAAACCAATCGTTACACCCAAAAAGCCTTAGCCTACCTTATATGTACTCGCCTTTAGTACATTATTGTGATAACCCAAGTTAATTATTGAGTACACGGTTGCTAAGTCCTTATCTTGTAGTAATAAATAGTTTTGGGACGATTGAATCATTGTACAGTTTAGTATTATTTTGCGGGTAAAGAATGGGACGAAAAGTTATTGTCGAAATACCCCTATATGTTTGTTCAAATGTTCTTCATGTTATTTGATCCTCCTCAAATGAGTGTCATTATTGGATTGTGTAATAATCGAGCATGTTAAAAAGCTCAAGGTCTCAGGGGTACGTATTATAAATCCAGTGATGTATTATGTTATTAAAAATGTAGAAAGAAAGCGAATGTTGTTGTGTTGGGTAGATGTTTGTAGAATTTTAGTTGAGAGTCTTGGCTTAGCAACCAAACCAAAGTGTATTTGTGTAAGTAATTAGCTAACCCTTCCACCCCAATTGCAAGTCACCACCAATCTTGTATCCCATCCGTTTTCGTTACATTATATGTTAGCTTACACCTACACACCACAACACTTTAGAAAGAACTCTTAGATAGTTAATGAATAATACTTGCACCTAGCGGTGGAGGTTTGAATCCTTTAACCAGCCTATGTAATTTTATATGCTATGGCAGATAATGGAGTATGATTTTCTGTTATCCTCATATGTTATTAATTTCATTATTCATCTGAGTGAGTGAGAGAGAATCCCCATAACACATTATGTGGGTTGGCTTAGTAATATATCTTTCCTGTATGCTTTAATTACGAGGTCGAGAAGTTGTGTGGGAGAAACTCTATAATTAAAACGTTTAAAGATAGGTAAATGACCCCTCATATTGTATTGTCTAGGTAGAAACCCATTACTTGAGGACAACCAAATCCTAAGTGTAGGGTGTATTGATAGAGGTGGATTTTATACACTTTTTTCTCGCGTTATTTAACCCCCTAATCGTGCATTTATGCCTAAAAATAGGTAATTAACGTTCCTTATTTCAGGTATTTCTCTCATTTGAACACTTCGGAGATTTATACTGTGACTTGGGCTCATTTGGAGAAGAAAACAGACAAGACTACTGGATCCCTTACACCAACATGATCATGAATTTTCGAGAGTGGCTGGAGACGGGTCATAGATACAATGTTGACGTCGTATCCATGAGACAAGATGGCGTCACATGATCCCGACGGCGTCAAAGCACATGACCCAACACATTATCTAGAATATTCCCTTTCGGAGGCGTCACAATTAAATGGACACGTTCACACATCGTCTTTTTTTCCTATATATAACAACCTGAATTTTAGGGTTTTGAGTGTGTACTTGGAACAAAAGAGGGTACAAACCCTAGTTAATATTAGCAGATGTTGGAGGCGATTTTAGGGCTAAAAAACCTTATTGTACCTCTTCCACATTCATGTTTTAATCAAAGTAGGTTTTCTATCATTCAGACTATGTCTATGCTGTTGTCTGATTTTTTTGTTCTTGCTTTATCTTTAACATCTTGCAAACCTCCATTGTGTTTATTTATGATTGTATGAAACCTAGAATGTAGATCTTAGTGATGTTGCTTCTTGTGATGGATGTGCACGTTAGGTCTTAGAAACAGCTTTTGTTTGTATCATCGTTGATATGTCTCGGAAACGCGATTGTTATAGAAAGTGATACCATCGAGGTAACTAGTCTTTATTTACATTGCCTCCTTATATGGTTGAGCCACTTAAATATATTTCACATTCACTTAGATGTAACTCCTATGGCCGTGTAATAGGTCTTCATACTACCTTGCATGTTGCGTTGCTCTTAGCGGCATACTAAGTAGATGGCTATGTTCGTTGTAATTCGTTTCACTGCTTTAGAAATAGTTACACAGTATCATCACAAGTTGTGAAAAGACCAACATACAATAGGAGAGCAATCTAGGAGTAATAATGATTTAAATAAATATAGTTCTTTTATCTTATTGTGTTATCACAAGTAGCTTTGTTAATATTGTAGTTTAATAAATAGCTAAAACCAACCTGCTTCCAATTATATGATTTACTTGCTTTCCATAAAATATAAAAATACAAAAAATAATCTTCTCTCAACCCTTAGAATTCTGTTAGACCGTGATCAATCCTTCCTAACCTATTCCTCGAGTGAACGATAAACAACCCCGAGTCTTGCATATACTACACTACAACGATTAAGTGCACTGCCTAGGGAGTTGTAAAACTTCTCGTGTAGAAGTCCTACGACGACCGCACATCACTAATCATGATTGACAACTAATAGGAGATACATAGGATAAGAATGACAGCTAATATCGCGTGGGCTGCTGCAGATGAACAATAAGCCCATCAAGATAATAGCACAACTTGAGCAGATTATAAACTTGATAAACAATCAGAACAAGCACTAAACAACAATTAACTAAAACAAGCACTAAACAAAATCAACTGGAACAAGCACTAAACAACACACGAATAAGCCTTGTAAACCATTTAGTATAGATGACTATTTACAACTAACACATCTAAGTTTACTCCTAATTCTAACAAAGTAACAATACTTTATAATTATGACATTAGCTTTAACTAAATAAAGGAGAAGGGTTAAACAAATCAAATGAGTTAAATGGCTTATTACCCACGTTTTGTATTTTCCAACTTACACATGTTTGTAGCCCTAATTCTACCTGTACGATACCAATTGATACGCAACGTAACTCACATGGTGATTCTCCCCAAGAAACCCTCATTGCTCATGTGAAGCATCAAAGTTAGAGCCCGGCCTATATCAGAGTCAATAGCGTTATTTAGTAAGAACAATCACTAAACGGGTGGATCAATCAAGCAAACACTATAGTATATAAAAGGCATAATCACACGTTAATATCTTGGTCCCTTTCAAGGACCAATGGACACGATACTCATCAACATATTCAACATCCGATCATGCTTATTGATCCATCAAGTAAGAGAAGATAAACAAACACAATGGTTTATACAAGTTCAGGATGGGGGGTTTAGATCATTCGTATGTCCAGTTGAGAATCCACAACACCTATACTATTCACTAGTACCAAATCTTTATGGTGGATAAATTATACAACCTTAGCTCTCATCGATCTACACCTATACCTGAGCTATTCCCTAACGTAGTTCGCACTCGGAACCACCTAAGTTGAACTCGCATATTCTAAACACCTATTATAAAACTTTTACATATCAAACCTCAAGCTTGATCGCTCTCGGTACAAGGCTTGATCCCACCCGATACAAGGCTTGACCGCACACGATATAATACTTGTACACCATTGCTTATCATTTGGTGGTCACCCGCATAGCCAATAAGACATGCACAACAAAAAATAAATAGGCAAGGCCATGCATACAAAAGCCCTTATTAGTCAGTCTCTTATACAGTGTTATAACTTAATCTACCATATATAATGAGTTATTACGATACTTACTTGATATTCCTACTGTACTAAGCTCTTTGACCTTTAACAGCTGCATAAAATGTCTTCTTCTTGATCTTGATGCTTCACTTGAACTTCTAGGGTTTCTAGGATGATCACCACTTGGATTGCCTTAGATATCCACCAAGACTACAAAAGTAGAATGAGGGTTACGAACCTATCGCAATTTAAGAATACAAAAACCAGGGTGAACCCCTAATTAACCAAAAGGGTTGGATAGGGCTCGATTGGGGTTTAGGAAAACCCTAATTGTTCGCCCTTGTGCTCGATCGACCTACGGTTTCATCGACTTGGAATCGACTAAAGTCGGCTTATAGTTAACTTTGGGTTTAACCAAAGGGATCCGTCCCTTTGGTTTTGCTTGGTCAACTGCACGAACTCAAGAGATATAAGAGGGGAGATTTTAGGGTTATGAGGTGAGTTATGAGAATTCCTTAGGATGGCTTTGTATTCATTAGATCCTAAGGAGCATTCTAGAATATTGTAGAGACAAGTAATTTCAAGTTTTACAAGGAGATCAATACTCATTATATACGTAAGCAAGTAAACACGTAGGATCACATACTGGTTATAGACCAGACCTAAATATACTACCTGGTTCTCTATAACCTTGGCTCTGGATACCAATCTGTCACACCCCCAAACGGGGCCTAGACGGAAACACGTGTCCGGGGGCGTGACGTCATAATATACATCACACAAGATACAAAGAACGACCTCTAAGGGTACGTTTGAAAATCCAACATCGTTGCATTAATTTAAAATAGTTAAGGTTTTACATAAGTTCAAAGATAATATGCGGAAGCGAATAAAAGGTTTTAAAGTTTGACAACGATGTTAACATAGATAATAATAATTCTTGAAAATCGGTCCAATGCAAGGCAACACCATAAAGCAAGCAAAGACATCCACAGCTAAGCACCTGAGAAAAACATGCTAAAACGTCAACATAAAGTTGGTGAATTCATAGGTTTGAATTTAGTATTAAAAGTGGACCACAAGTTCGCAGTACGCATGTGACAGTTATAACAGATACAACTCCACATAAAAAGTATTTACTGTTGCGCTAAGCTCATGACACCGAAGCTCAATTAAAAGGAAGCATATTATATGCCAAACAAGAATTAATTGCCCTAAAGGTATCTGACCAAGATCACCTAGTGAAATCCGACATGGTATATATCCGTTTATCGGGAGCCCCGTGGGTAGTGAGCGCTACTCACCCGGATAGGGATAATTAGTCCCAATAGATCTATTTACAACATTCGCGCTTACTTAACCAGTCCATCGATTAAGCAATTGACGGTTCATGATAGTTCGGGCATTAGTGGTCTATTCGCTACTTAGGCAACACGTAATCAGGAAAAGGTAACGTAAAGTAACTGTGTCCATAGTTTAAAATCAAGCAATGTTTCTCACCCCAAAGTAGTAAAGTAAAAATAGTAAAACGTGGGGCTATGAACTCACCTTAGCAAGATGAGCAAATGATGAATCACGCAAGTAAAAGATGATATAGAAATCTAGCCGCGACCTAGAATAATAACGCGTCTTAGAAACAAGGAAAGTATTCTATGAATTGCACAATATGTTCATCACCAAAAGACATCAATCTGTGTTTGCTTTGATTTGATTAACAAAACGTGACTAAATAAAATCAAATAGGTTTGTCGTTAAGTTTTGGCGTTTAACCAAAAATTACTATTTTTAGTAAGTTTCTATTTTAGGAAAGTTTTTAGTTTCGGGAGGTTAATACCGTCTCCTATATTTTCTTAATCCATATTTTCTTAAGTGCACTAGAGAAATCTAAATGTTTAAGTTCCATGTCCATCTTGCTAAAATTCACCAAACTTACTATGTTTAGTAACCTTAACGCTTTTCCTAAAATATGTTAACGACGTCTTTAAATCCTGAATATTAATTTTTTGCGGGGTTCCGTTAGGTCAAAAACGCGAAAAACGCAAATTAAACGTTAAAACGTAAAAATAAGTATCGGAAGTGATCGTAAACTACGAAACACTTAGAAAAGATAAAATAACTCATATAATATCTAAACTAATCAAAATCCGAAGTCGGAACGCGTCCGATGACGTTTTTCAGATTTACGCGGGTTAACTTCCCGGTAAACTGCCAGATTCAAACGTAACGTATAAAAGTCAAAAATAATGATCGGAAAAGTTTAAAATATTGACCTGAAATTTACGGGGTGTGACATCCTTCCCCCGTTAAAAGAGCTTTGTCCTCAAAGCTTAAGACGTATCTTTAGACGCAGGTGCAGGGTTAGCAAAAAGATGAGGATACTTTTTCTTCATTTGGTCCTCACGCTCCCAAGTAAACTCAGGACCTCGCCTTGAGTTCCATCGGACTTTCACAATTGGGATGCGGCTTTGCTTTAGCCGTTTAACTTCTCGATCCATGATTTCAACCGGTTCTTCAATGAAATTAAGCTTGTCATCAATCTGGATTTCATCCAACGGAATAGCTAGGGGTTCGTCAGAGAAACACTTCTTCAGATTGGAAACGTGAAAAGTACTATGAACCCGACTTAGTTGCTCTGGGAGTTCAAGTCGGTATGCAACCGTTCCCACTTTAGCAAGGATTTTGAAAGGTCCAATATAACGAGGATTTAGCTTCCCCCGTTTGCCGAAACGTATTACCCCTTTCCATGGTGATACTTTCAACATAACCTTATCTCCAGCTTGAAATTTCGATGGCTTACGCCTCCTAACATCGTAGCTCTTTTGTCTATCACGTGCCGCTTGAATATGCTTCTTAATTTGGATGATCTTTTCTATGGTTTCATGAATAATCTCAGGCCAGTAAGCTGAGCATCTCTAACCTTAGCCCAACAGACAGGTGATCGACACTTTCGGCCGTACAATGCTTCAAACGGTGCAGATTTGATACTCGTGTGATAACTATTATTGTAGAAAAACTCCACCAAAGGTAGGTGTCTATCCCAACCTTTCCCAAAATCAATCACGTAAGCACGTAGCATGTCCTCTAAGGTTTGGATGGTTCTCTCACTCTGACCATCCGTCTACGGATGATAAGTCGTACTCATATCTAATTAAGTACCTAGAGTTTTGTTTAGCGATTGCCAGAAATGAGATGTAAATTTACTATCTCGATCAGAAATAATCGAAACTGGCACACCATGTCTTGAGACCACTTCCTTCAAGTATTGTCTCGTTAACTTTTCCATCGAGTCGGTTTCCTTCATTGGTAAGAAATGAGCAGACTTGGTTAGTCGGTCAATAATTACCCAAATTGCATCTTGACCCGATGACGTCTTTGGAAACTTGGTAACAAAATCCATTGTAATGTTCTCCCACTTCCATACTGGGATCACAGGTTGAACCAACAAACCGGATGGTTTTTGGCATTCGGCCTTAACTCTTGCACATGTCAGGCACTTACTAACGTAGGTGGCAATCTCAACTTTTATATTTGGCCACCAATACAGTTCTTCAAGTCTTGGTACATCTTGTCCAATCCAGGATGGATCGAATACTTTGACTTATGCGACTCGTGCATAATCAGAGTTCTCAAGTCGCAAAAATAGGGTATCCAACTTCTATTCCTCAAACATAACATTCCATCAGCACGGGGCTCCAGATTCTTAATCATACCACCTAAATCTTTGGTTCCATAATTCTCTTCCTTTCTCGCCTCAACTTGAGCGTTTAAAATTTACGCGGGGAGGTTTAGACCAATCTTCAAAACTAAGGCTCGAACTCGTAGTGGCTTATTATGTTCCTTTCGGCTCAAGGCATTTGCCACCACGTTCGCCTTTCCTGGATGATAATGAATTTCACAGTCGTAGTCACTCAACAATTCTAACCATCTACGTTGTCTCGTATTCAATTCTTTTTTACCAAGAATATGTTGCAAGCTCTTATGATCGGTGAACACAATGCATTTCGTGCCGTATAAATAGTGTCTCCACAATTTGAGAGCAAACACCATAGCTCCAAGTTCTAAGTCATGTGTGGTGTAATTCTTCTCATGAATCTTAAGTTGGCGTGATGCGTAGGCTATGAATTTTTCCCTTTGCATCAAAACTGCGCCCAACCCTTTACGAGAAGCATCACAGTAAACCATGAAGTTTTCACTACCTTCGGGTAATGATAAGATCTGTGCACTACACAATTTCTGCTTCAACAGCAGAAATGCAGCTTCTGCCTTTTCACTCCAATCAAACCTTACGTTCTTCTGAGTCAACTTCGTCATAGGTTTGGCAATTTTTGAGAAACCTCTGATAAATCGTCAATAATAGCCGGCAAGACCTAGAAATTGACGAATTTCTGTTGAAGTCTTCGCCCAATCCTTGATTGACTCAATCTTAGCTGGGTCCACGTGAATACCTTGACTATCAATCACGTGACCAAGGAATTGTACATTCGACAGCCAAAATTCACACTTTAAAAACTTGGCATACAATTCTTCCTTCTTAAGCAACTCTGATGTGTCGTTGTGTGGTGTATATTTTATTGATTCAAGTTTTAAATTTATATTTTGTCGACTCAACCAAAAACAACACTTTAACGGGCAGTGTACCCGATCGGTAGTAGTTTCGTGGTAAGTAGGGTGTCGATCACTGAGAGCGAGGTTAAATCTATCAATTTAATTAATATCTTGGTTATCTAATCTATGTTAATTCTATTCTAATCTAAACCTATGTTAAACCTATGTCAGTCTAAATCCTAATTCTAATGGGAAAAGGGGGGTTTTCAGCCTGAGAGACTGGCACGGTTTGGTTGGTGACTACAATCAATTCAAGACACTGTTACCCACGCAAGCTAATAGACAAAAGATAAAAGAGCGGTCGAACCTTATATAAGAAAACTGTATTAACCATTATTAATCTGATTAGAACGTTGGTTTGTTTATTTAGTGCAATGATTTCTTCTCTCAAGGTGGCATATCATTCTTAAGACTTAGGCATTACATCATCCTAAGACCTAAATTCTGTCACAATTAAAGCATCCGCATAAAGCATTCTTATTTGCTGATTATAATCTATCTTAGGGATTAAAGCAATGGTGATCTTGTTAAACCCTAGCTCATAGAGACTTTACCCACTTACCACTTAATGGCAATCTATACACTAGTAGTCCACTTGTCCAACTATCCAATGGAATCAGAACATTATTTGTTGAATTATCTAGGTCACCTGCTAGTCAACACGATCAATAAACCATCGACAATATCCAATTAACTAGTTAAGCCCGAAGCGTATCCTAGACACAGACTTAGAAGGACAATACTTGTGTAACTATTATTCTAGATGTATAAATTACTATATGGAGAGCTATCCCAAACTCTAGATCCGCTTGGTCCACTTTGCTAGATCCAGTTGAATGATAGGTCGCATACAAAAGCGCGTAAACAAGTATAAATTGATAAACATAAACAAGCACTCAACGATAAATCAAGAAATCGATATAAACAAATACCAAACATTCAGATCTTCATAATAATGGCTAATACCCGAAGGTATTAGCCTTTAAACGTCATAATAAATACAAGAGTAATAATTTAGCCAAGGTAAACTAACCGAGTTAACGAATGATACCAAAAACTGAACGATTACTAAAGTATATGGAATTACACGATGTCTCCTATGGAACTGAATACGTTGCTCGACCTTTTCTGCTCTTTTTCTCCTCTAAAAATCAAATTTTTTGGTTTAGGTATTGAGAATATGATTTAGCACACTTAAAACTTGTTTTTGAGTTTTCTATTTATAAGGTCTGGAAGTCAGTTAGATACGGCGTATCCATGTATTGGATACGGCGTATTGGGGATTTCTTGGAGTAGGGACCACGTTTGATATCTTCCAGATTATTATATTGATTCCATATCTTGAATACGACATATTCATCTTCATTCATTTTGTGGTCTTTGGTGAGTGCAGGCACGGATACGCCGTATCTTCCTTGATGGATACGACGTATTGGTCTTTAGAATAGTAATCTTCAAAATATCTTCATTTAAGCTCCAGAATGCGCGCCTTTTGCTAAGTTTCACCAATTACTCCATAATTACTATAATTCTTAAATATAAATGATTAAGTAACAATTCTTTGCAATAACTATACAAAATGGGTTAATAACATGGGATAAATGATGCTATAAAATAGACATTATTTAATGTCATCAAATATCCCCCAACTTGAATCCTACTTGTCCTCAAGTAGCCTTTAGAAGTTTATAAAAATGTATCCCTTAAGGATTTTCCGTTAAAGCAGTTATTCGATCTATTACAAGTACATAACCAAACACCTCACGAAATAGGAAGATGAAAACACTAAAATCACTCAACTAATCTATGTGGTAACATGTAACTAATTCACTCAATTGCTCGGTCGTGACGAGTATTCTATCATAAGCTTGGCAAGGATACACATTCCCACCACTAAAGCCAAGGAGTAACAAGTTTATAAAGGTAAATATGGGTTTTTGTATGGAAAGGTGTACGGTTTGATCATTCTACAATCTTTCACCCGAAGTACCACTCCAATAAGGAAGCTAAAGCACACATACACACCCGAAATGCTGGGATAGACATGTGTGTTTGATCACATCCCCATTCAAATTTAACCAATGATTAGGATGAAGAATGATATAGGGTAGGAACCTTCTAACTTTCACCAAAAGTCATGGAAAACTAGAAGGGGGGTTGAATAGTTTACCGATTTTTAATTTAAGGTTTTAAAGTGTTTGTAAAAATTCTAGATTCGACTTTATGTGAATTCAACACTTGCACAATATGAACAATATACTTATCTAAACAATTAATAGGATAGTATGAGAAAATAATGTAAGACTAGAGATAAGAGTAAGAACAATCAAACTACAACGCGAGGATTTATAGTGGTTCGGCAACGAAGCACCTCTTCACCCTAATCCACTCCTCGAGCACCTAACTTGAGAGTTTTCTTCACTATGTCAACAAGCTCCCTTATGGCGGAGAAAACCTTACACAACTTTCGCTTATCTTGATTTTCGACACTAAGCTAGATGTCGAGTTCTAATCTTAGCTAGAACCAATCTACCACAACTTCACAACTTCACTACACAACTTTGCTTCACGACTTGATCACGACTACACAACTTCTTCACACCTTAGTTTTCTTCACACCACTACTTCACCAAGCCACTACTATAATCACACCTAACTAACACTACTAGGAAAGATCACCAAGATCCAACTATACTTACAACAATCACCAAGATCTAACAACTACACAACTTTACAAGATTTACAAATGATTTATAAGTTATGATATGGATGCAATAAGATTGCAACAACACACAAATGTGTAATACTTCTTCACTTGATGGTAGGAAGTATTCTTCTCTTGCACCTAAGGATTTGAGCTTTGATCACTTGGAAACAAAGCTTTATGATTAACTGATCAAAGGATTTTAATGAGATGTGTGGGTTGTTTTTGATCAGAAAAATGAGTGCAAAAGGTGAGAAAATAGTGGGGAAAAGTCCAGTATTTATAGGACAATCTGGAGGAGCGTCTACCTATGGGCGGTCCCCTTAAATAGGTGGGCGGTCCCCTTAATTTTAAGGGGGCCGCCCTAGACTGGGCGCTCCCCAGTTTGTCCTTTTGTGTAGGGAGAATTTTCTGGAACTTTCTAGCCGTTTTAAGTCCAAAAATTTGAATTTCAAAATGTTTATTTTGAATAAAACATTTCTTTTAATTGTAGAAAATGTTTTGTAATGTTTATAAAAATGTTTACAACATTTTATAAAAGTGTGAGGTTGAATAAAAATTTCCTTTGATCATAAAATGCATTAAGCATTTATTTATTCATACCTTTAAGTGATATAATTTTCGAAATGAAAATTTACTACTAATTACTTGTTTACGTTTAATTTTACATTGAACGTTTTTATATTTTGTGATTATCAAAACGTAAAGATGTGAAAAATATTAATAATGTTTTTAGGCATTATTTCTATCAACAATCTCCCCCTTTTTGATGATTACAAAATTTAAACTCATTAAATGTAAAATTATTTTTAAACAAGTATTTAGTGAGTTTTATATCATTTCTCCCCCTTTTTGTAGAATCAAAAAGGCATCGTCGAGAATTGCTAGTAAAAACAACGGAATAAATGCTCCCCCTTGATGTGTGCTCCCCCTCGTTCGAGGGCACCAAGGAATCGATCTATGGTTTCTTGGATACAAAAACGAGTTAGAATAATACAAAATATTTCTAACATGTAGCAAGAAGGAAGGAAAAATATGACAAGTGCAAGCAAATATCAAAGCAAAAGATACTTCATTTATTTAGGATAATGTGTGTGAACAACACACAAGCATGCATAAAAAGAAAAACAAATATGCTTTAGAAGCATATTAATAAAAGAAATCCAAAATAGCCATATAAGGATTTTTGACTTGCTTGTGACACAAAAGGGTTTGCCGATTATTTATAGGCATATTACGAGATTAGTTGGTTGTTGATGGAGAGTTTGGAGCGGAGACAGTTGTAGAAGGGTAATCTCTTTGAACTCTAGGTGGTGGATGTGGTCGAGTGAGGAGGAATTCAATCCAATTGATATCCTCACTTAAAGCAAGGAATTTTTTTTGGGTAAAGATGCAACAAGGTCAATACCCAACATGGGTTTCAACTTGGTTAATGTTGAGGGTGTGTGGTAGGTTTGGAGAGTAAGGTGATGAGGGAATGTTGTTTTGTTATTGAGATAGATACATGGCTAAGAGGTTTGATACGTCTTGTAGTTGATTAATGTCATCAACTAGGATTTCTCTAATTGGAGATAGAGGTGGTGTGTGTTGAGTTTGGTTGTCACTTTAAGGTGGAGCTTGAGTGTGAGTAACATGTGAATTGATGGATGAGATGGGAAATGGAGGATGTGAGACAACTTGTTAGGTTTAAGAAAAAGACTCGGTTACCCCGTGTACTGTCTAGAATAGCATAGTTTATAGTTGAATCATAAGCGTATGACTTATGGTGTTGGGCCGGGTCTTTACCCATATGTTAGCCCACACCATAGCCCACTTAGGGCATAAAACTCATGTATTTAAACACCCTTTCTGTGGAACCTGATTATTAGCTCCTTAGATCGTTATTAAGACTTATCTAGGATATAAACATCAAAGATAAACATTTGCATATTGTGTCAACGGTCCAACCTCATGCCTAATCATCACATGTCCAGTCTCATCAATATCCTTCTTCATCAATAAACCCTCAATCACTACAATATCTACAATTCCCTGAAACATCACAAATTGATTCCGGATACACCCAAACTGATGAAATACTTGACAACCTAACCAAACAAATGGCACTCCTTGCCCAATCCTTCAGAGCAACGCTTCCTCAGACCAACAATCCAAACTTTGAACCTCATCTAACACCCAAAATCAAGCAACTATTCAACAAGGTGGGTTGTTGTTCAGAATGATCAAGGGCGACAGAATCAGAATCAAGAGTAACTTGCTCGGGAAAAGGTCCAGCAGAAATGGGGGTGCACATAATAGAGCGGGGAATGCCAATGTAGGTCAAGGAAAACCGATCAAGTGTTTTAATTGCAATGGACTTGGACATATTGCAAGGAACTGTACTCAGCCAAAGCGTCCACAGAATTCTGATTATTTCAAGGACAAGATGCTGCTGATGCAAGCCCAAGAGAATGGTGCAGTTTTGGATGAAGAGGAACTACTCTTTCTGGCTGGTGAACAAGGCAACACCTTTGATGCAGATGTGGATAATCAACCAGTCCAAGACTTAGCTCTGAATGAGGACAACATTTTCTAGGCAGATGAATGTGACGCTTTTGATTCAGATGTTGATGATGAACCGACTACTCAGTCTATATTCATGGCTAATTTGTCCTCAGTCGGGTCAGCAAATCCACAAGCTGGTCCATCTAATGCATCAATATTATCTGAGGTACATATTCTGGAAAATGCTATTGATCATAGTGTTACTAATCAGGACGAACATGAGATTCATAATAAAGGTAACAACGTCAAATTCTGACATCAACTATTGTCCATATGGGTAACAGTAATGTTTATTCCATAAAAACAATATTTTTCTTCGTCAATAATATTTCTGTTGTACCAAGTTGTACTTCTTTTGCTCTAAATAATGTATGTGTATCGCCTGTTAATGATCCGTTCATTCCTCATGACCCAATAGCCACTGAACTTAAGATCTACAAGGAACAGGTTGCCATTTATGAGCAACGTGCTAAGTTTGAACTGACTGAACGTGAACAGCGAATGGATGATCAAATGCGTATGCTTATTCAAAATCATAATAAAATGGAGGAAAATCATAAAAAGGAACTTCATTCTGTGAAGTTACAACTTAATTCAACTATGGAAAACAATAAGATAATTGAAGAAACTATAACGACTTTGAAACAAGAGTTTAAACAGAAAGTGTCAAAATTCCTAACTGATTTTTCCAATCTGAAACACCTTAACGATAAACTTAAGAATAAGCTTCACTCACAAGATCAACATACCATTCAAAACTGTCCTAGATGTAAATCCTACTCAGGTGTATGACCAAAAGACTAAAACTGCATTAGGTGCCCAGAACCCTTTTTACCTTAGACAGGCCAAAAATGCCCAACCGACACTATATGATGGTGATGAACTTCTTAAGACTCATCATGTGTCGGTAATTGTTCCATCGTTTGAGGAAGAACTAGAGTTAGCTGAAGCTACTAGAGAAATAAACTGCATGCGAAAATGAATGACTCTGCCTGTGTGGAAAAGAGGGTTAACATTACACCCCCTAATTACTCAAAAGAAAATTTTATGGCAACATTCACCCCTCAGACTCAACTGACACCTGAGCAAGTATTTTGGTCAATAGATCTAGAAAAACGAAAGGCCGAAGAGCTAAAGGCCAATGCCCCACCCCTGCCTGTCCTGCCACCTGCGACTGTGTATCCTCCCAATACACCGGTCCATCTGGTCCCTCGAACGCTTCCAACTACAAGTCAAGTAAATATTGGTCTGTATGTAATTACTCAACTATTTTGGGACTTTGAGAAAACTTGTAAAAAGCGTATCACACCAACGGGCATAACTGAAGGGGAAAGGGGTTTTGAACAAACAAAACGGTGTTACTTAACCGAAGTAATTCCATTTTTCAATCTACTCAAAGAACATTTTGACGAAGTTCAAAAATCTCTGGTCACTGAAGTTAGGGCAATGAAAGCAGTTTTTGAAAATTTGGAAGCCGAGGTGGACCAGAATGAGATAGATTTAAAGAGTGGCGAGATTGAACGGAAAAACCTTCTCATCACAAATGAGAACTTAATTGTTGAATGCTTGTCCAAAGATGTGTTTTATACTGCAACTGATTATGTATTAAATGTGTCTAGATTCTCTGACATGCATGATGCTTTCACTATTGCTCAAAAACGTATTGCCGACCTTGAATCTGAAAATTTTAATCTGAGAAACAAGATTCAAAATGATGACCATGACTCAATGATAAAACATTTTTCCAAACTTGAGGTTGAACACTTCAACTTACAATTAAAATATCAAAATCTCAAAGAACGTTTTGGAAATAAAAAACCAGTGACGTCTTCAGATGCTCCTTCATTTGATTCACTGTTTGTGATCAGGAAACTAAAGGAACAGATTCAAAGTCGAGGCAATACGATTTGTGAATTAAAGGAGAAAATCTCACGCTTAACAAAGAAAAATAGTGATGCAGATCCTATTTTTGACCTTAAAGCCTTAGTTTCTCAGAACAAAGATTTAACTGCAAAGCTCAATGCCCTTCACGATCTCAATGAATGCTTTAGGGCAGAAAATGCAAAAGTTTAGCAGCATTATAAGGAATTGTATGATTCAATTAAAATAACGCGTGCCCAAACTACTGACCAGAACAACTCTTTGTTATCTGAAATTGAAAACCTTAAGGGTCAACTTAAAGATAATTCCAAATGTGTCACTATACATGATAGTAAACCTAAAGTGCTGGCTCCTGATAGATATCCTATAGATGTTGAACCAATTCCCCCTAGACTTAAAAAGAATCGGGAAGTGCATCTATACTATATCAAACACCTTAAGGAAAATGTAGAAACCCTTTGTGAAATAGTAGAGGACGCTAAGGTGGAAAGACCATTGGATACCTCTCTTGCATCTGCTTTCCGTTATACTAAACACTCTCAGGAGCTATTAGAATATGTAATAGGCATGTGTCCTAAAGACTTTATCCCTCACGATAAACAGAATGCCTCTACCAATTCACTTAGAAAAAACTGAGTTTCTTTTGTAGAACCATATGAAACCTCAACTCATAACACACCACCACAAGTTGAGCACCAGAAAATAAATTCGACTAATGCTCCTAGAATTCCCTCTACATGAGTAAACGGTGCCTCAGCAGCTAGCAGGTCGAAGCCTAGGAGCAATACAAAGAAAGATAGGACCTTGCCAGCTAAAAGTGCCTTGAAACAAGTAGAAGCCCATTCTAGGATGAATAAGTAGAATGAGAAACAAAAGAATCGTGTTGATTCTAGTATTATCTATAAGCGTACTGTAATTAATTCGAATTCTAATACTTCTTGCAAAACTTGTAACAAATGCTTAATCTCTGTCAATCATGATCAATGAGTTGTGCGTTCTAGGATGTTTGTGAAGCAATCCCTTGCCACTAAAGTGTGGCGGGTTAAACAAGTTAAGCAGGTTTGGAAGGCCACAGGAAAATTGTTTACCACTATCGGCCATCAGTGGCAACCCACTAGCAGACTATTACCTTTAGGAGATCAGTGACCTTTAACTAGGAATACTCCACCTAAGGTCTTGCCTACAAAACAATGGAAGCCCACTGGTAGACTTCTCCCGTTAGGAAGACAGTGCCCTTTAGTTAGGTAACTACTCTTAAAAGTGATTGTATGCCAGCTGATCCACAGGAAACTATTGCCCCTGTAGCATATAATCTTGCGTGCACTAACCAATCGGACCCCAATTGCAATTGGGGATCCAATGTATCCAAATCTCCATTTTCACCCTTGTTCAAATGCAGGTTGTACAAATCGTTCTCTGGTATTTGGACTCAGGCTGCTCAAAACATATGACTGGAGATCGCTCACGGGTTGGGGGGTGGGGGGGGGGGGGAATTTCGTGAAAGTTTATCGTGATGTTCGATTCGAAAACGGGACATTTTGATGCAATTATGGTTATTGGGGATTAGGTAATTGGTGACAGTGTAATTCCAGGGTATATATGCTTAGAAGGTCTTGGATACAAACCTTCTCTTTGTCGATCAATTTGTGCATTAAGATCTTATAGATTTGCCCCACGGGTGGCCCCCATTCAGAAAGCACACATGCTTCGTCCGAGACTTAGATGGTGTCGACCTTATTAAAGGAAGTCGTGGTACGAACTTATACACCATTTCTGTCGAGATTGTGAAGGTCCTCTTACAATTTTCTTTCTGTCATAAAGCCTCCAAGAACAAATACTGGGATTATGGAAATCTTGCCTAAATCACTTAAACTTTGGACACCATCAATGATCTTGTCGTAAAGATCTTGTAGAGGCTTACCTCGTTGAGTTTGAAAAGGATAATTTGTGTTATGCGTACAACTTGGGAAAGAGCAGGAAAGTACCTACAAAACCAAGATGATTAATCATTATTACGGAAGTTTTTACACACCTTCAATGTGATTTATATGCGACCGCTGAGAGTGCAAGGAGTATAAATGGGAAGAATACATTTTGGTAATAGTCGATGACTACTCAGGTTTTACATGAGTGAAGTTTTTGTAGATCCAAGGATGGAGGCTCCGCTTTTGTAATCAATCTGTTAAAACAACTTCATGTTGGTCTCAAACAAATCGTCGGTTCGTGCGGCTGATAAAAGGCACTAAATTCGTTAATAAAGATTTGACTGATTACTATGAAAGCGTTGGCATTACCCACGAGAAGACCGTTCTGAGAACTCCTCAGCAGAAAATGGTGTTGATTGACGACAGAATCGCATTTGTTGAAGCTGCTCGGACATTGCTGATATTCCAAAGTCCCTTGTTTTCTTTGGACAGAAGCTGTGGCTACTACATGTTACACCAAAAACGATTCTATAGTTCTCTTCACAACAAAAACCATATGCAAACTAGTCATGACAAGAAAACGGATCTTCTTGACTACGTAGATATTTGGGCTCTCTGCTACCCCAAACAAAGACACGCGAAGATCTTGGCAAAATTGAAAGCTAAAGCAGACATTGGGTTCTTTGTTGGTTACGTACCACATAGGAAGGGTTACAGAATCTACAACAAACGGACCCGACAAATCATGGACACTATTCATGTCACATTCGATGAGCTGACTAAGCAAACGGCTCCTGTACACTTCAATCCAAGACCCGCACATAACCTTTTGACGCCTGGACCTATCAGTTCTGGGCTCATACCCAATCCTCCTCCTGTTGCTCCTTATGTACCTCCAATCTATGGTGACGGTTCCCATTCATCAGGATACCTCGTCTGTCCCGTTAATGACCACTCCAGTGATAGATATCACCGACCCTCAATCCGATTCCACAACGGTTCCCGCATCTATGCCTACAACAACAGCAACGGTCACTGAAACAACAACAACAACAACTGTTCCACCACCACCACCTCAACCACAACAAGACGTCTCAACCTCGATCTTAACTCAGACGATTGGTCAGCTGGAACAGAATATAGCAGATCTGGTGGATGCAAATCAAGCCCTGGAGGAAAGGCTAGACAAGCAAGGGAACAGGATCCACCAATTGGAGACTCAAGACTTGTCTAGATTGATCAGAGAGCAGACAGTGGAATTTATAGACTCGCAGGAGATTGACCGAAAAATCAAAGAATCAGTGAAAGAGGTGGTTACCGCATCAGTTCATCATGCAATGAGAGCCCCTCTTCGTGCTCGCTTCAAGGATCTCCCTACGTCTGACATGAAGGAGATTCTGCTTCAACGCATGTTGGAGGAGAATTATGACAAGGGCCACGAGGATCACAAGATGGCTTTTGAAGCATTATAGAAATCTATCATTCGTGATGAAAGTGAGCAATTTGATGCAGACAAGGTTGAGGAGCGAACAAAGAAGAAAACTAAGCAGGATTCACCAAAAACCCCACCTGGGTCGCCTCCTCCACCACTTCCTCATCTACCACCGTCTAGTGCATCAGGGGCTTCCGGTCAAACAGGACCTATGATTCTGCTTAAGATTCTCCTCCACCACCACCGTCTTCAACAACCAATCGAGGTGATCAGTCTCACAACTCCGCTGCTCCAGGCTCATCCAAGACAGCTGCCTCAACAACATACATAGCCTGGACAACGACCACATCCAGACTCAAGTCCGCTGCTTCATCTGTTCCTGAAGACGTACTTATGCATGAAGAGTCAGACTTTGAAGCTCATGATATGGGGTCTGACGATGAAGATAGCGGCAGTAGGCACATTCCCAAAGTGAGTCTGAATCAGGAATGGTTTAAACCTCTTTCCGAAAAAGAAAGACCTGCGACCCCTGAACCTGCCTGGTCCATTCCTTCATCAAGTCTGCCCGTTCCCAATAACAACTGGGCATCTGCTTTGGCCTCCAGCTTCGTACCTCCACCGGAGAACTCTCTGCTTTCACAGACCGGTGATATTGGAGTGTTCATTGATTGGTTCTGCAAGAAGCAAGGAATCACAGAGCTCACACCGGAACATTTGGAAGGTCCTGCTTATGAAGTGGTCAAAGCCTTCCATCCTGACGTGATTCATCTACAATTTCAGATGGAGGAATGTCACAAGCTTCTGACTAATCAAGTGGACGAAGGATTACTCAGGTATAATGTCAGCAGACCACTCCCATTGGGTGGTCCTCCAGGTCAGGTCACGATTCAGACTGAATTCTTCTTCAACAAAGACTTGGAGTATCTACGATTTGGCCACAAGGGTGATAGACTTGCGTTGTCAATCACAAAGATTTAAGCTGTTTCTTATCCTGATGCCGGGCTAGAACAGATGGTACCTGATCAAATGTGGGCTGAAGAAGAGTATATGTATGACATCTCAGCATCATATGGTATCTCTCATTGATGGTTCAAGAGACAACAATTCTACATCGAGCGACACTCAGCTGACACCAACCGAAGAGCTATTGTCAAGACTCACATGAGAATCCTAAGTGTCGTCAGAATTGAGGTCTTTTCACTTTACGGGTATGATTACATGAAAAATATAGTCCTTCGAAGAGCAGATAACTAGCAATATACTATTGCTAAAAGCGACTTCAAAGGTCTGTACCCGAGTGATTTTGAAGACTTGTACTTGCTAAATCTTCAAGGTCACCTGAACCACCTACCGCCCAAAGACAAGAAGATTCTCTCTACTGCCGTCAACTTATGGATAAGGAATTTGGTTATCAGAAAACGGGTAGAAGACTTCCAGCTCGGCATAGAGAGTTACCAGACTCAGCTGAACCTCACCAAACCTCGCTAGGAAGCTACAGGTCTTGAGTTCATAGACGATTACAAGATTCTTGACTCCCCACGAGCCGTGGTGTTCAGAGATAAGTATGGAATGCAGATGATCATGTGCTTCAACGAAATCCACAAGTTCAGTGATGGGACTCTACATCAAATTGATGAAGCCTTAGACTATCGGGTCAAGGAATACAAGGTTAACAAGGTCAATCCGAGGTTGAATACCAGGTTCTGGACCACGAATGATGTGATCAAGAGCAAGCAGTTTAGGTTCTGGACCACGAATGATGTGATCACGAGAAGGAGATTACAGACTTCTTCAGAGAACCGAATGATCACATCTTCTCTGTATATTTTAGTACTTCTTGTGTGGTGTAATAGTACTGTATATTGTTCATATTGTACATTCTTAGTAGTGGTTTGTAAGGTGACTCTAACAGACCCTCAATTATTGAGGAGGAGCTGTTCCTTTATCAATAAACATTTAATCAGACCACATTTTCTCCTAATTTTTCTAATTTACTTAAATCAATTGAGATCCTAAATCTTAATGGGTTTGAAATTTTTGATCGGGGGAGAGAATGTGATTTAAATATAAAAATCTGATAAAAAAATGTGATCTTTTGAACTCAAGTGTAGGCTCCCCCACATGTGCTAAACCTTTTCGAATATCGATGCACATATTAAGGGAGAGCGAATGGTATATGATGGCAATTGTGGAAATACCTAACACCGACCCTGAAATTAAATTATCAAAGTTATAAGGTTGGTAAGGTTAGGTACTCATTCCCACGATCCTGCCAGAGCTGGAGGGATCCACCCAGGGACAATCCACTAGTTAGTGTAGAAGTCCTTAGGTAAGATTATAAAAGGAGTAATGTGAGAATAAGGGAAAAGTGCAGACCAAGATGGAGCTAGTACTGGAACATACCCAACAAGGTACTAGTAATGAAGTCTCGGTAAGCACTGAAGGGGTTAAAGAATGAAAAATAAATGTTAAGATAAAGGGTGAAAAGAAAGCAGCCCTCCTTAAACATTAGGCAAAAACCGAGTTACTACATATGCTGTCAGAATCACATGGTTGATTGCTGACATTGAAGACAAGTATCATGGACCCAGTGATACATTGCACAACCCTCCCTAGGCACTCAAGATCCCTCAAAGGATTTATGTTTCATTCCTCACGGAGATTAATGCATTTCTATCTTCTCTCTCGCTCCAAGTTAGACGATATTGAAAAGGTGGCAGTCCGCTTCAGCCTCTGACTACTAAAACAAAAAATGCACAATTGAGTCTAGAGCTATGAGATCATCCACAAATCTCTTTAGGACACTAATACAAACTAAGCTTGTTCTTCATACATTGTGACAACAAGTAAAGATCTAAAGAGTCCTACGCGTTATCCTCGTGGTATTGCCAGAACATCTGAGTGATACGAAAGTAATCACAATGAAGATGGAAATCCTTCTAGAGCCAACATCAAACAAGCTCTTGGTAGGTGACATGTGAGATCTACTATGGATTAAACTTGTGACAAATGGAAAGCAACGATGGTGTGATTCTTTATGAATCAAACTTGTTCTAGTCAATGAATTGACGGATAGTTTTTGAAAAACCTTTCGATGTGCTCAACAACTGATTTTCTAGCACATTGACTGTGTATATCTTTCAAAACAAATATGTTTCTGATGAAATTTGATTTTGTACGATAAAACAATATTGATGTGTCACAAAAATACTTTCTCAAGTGACACATCAATTGATTTTCAAATCAATTTTTATCTTTAATCGGTAAGAGAGCAACTAACCGATTCACTCTTATCGTGCTATCTGCTTTGAGACGTTCTGATACAGAGAACAGGAAAGTATGGGAATTCTGATGGTTGCACATTAGATGATCCGATACTTATACTAGAAATCCTGTCAAGGAGATTCTTTTTAAGATGAATCTACCTGATCACAGGTCGGTCCTCACGGATCTGGAGGTTACTCTAACCAGATTTGGGCGAATGACAAAGCCATGTTCGCCCACAAGCTTTATTGTTAACTGTTTTATTTCAGGGTCAAGTAAAGATAGAGATGGAGATACCTCATTCCAGTAGAGTCAATTCACAACCCCATGCTCACACTTAATGTTTCTAATTAATGACGTCATGACAACTGAAAGACCTACAACACAGCTTTCGCAACTCTGAGAAGTAATATCATGATCAAGAAAAGTGTGAGCATGCATGTTCGAAGGTCACAACATCACATGAAGGCAGTATTCCTCATCAAGGATGATCAAGAGATTTACATTGGATGATGATCTCAAAGAATGCTTAAAGATCAGACAAGTCTAAGGAACAAAGCTCAAAGATTACTACGTAATGTACAAAGAAATCAAAGAATGAAGAATCAAAGACTACGAGCTAAAGACAGAAGGTCAGAGATTTAGAATGCTAGGATTCAAATTGTAATTTCTGGGGTTACCTCCCTTAGGGGGAGATTGTTAGGTTTAAGAAAAAGACTCGGTCACCTCGTGTACTGTCTAGAATAACATAGTTGAATCGTAAGCGTATGACTTATGGTGTTGGGCCGGGTCTTTACCCATATGTTAGCCCACACCATAGCCCACTTAGGGGCATAAAAATCATGTATTTAAACACCCTTTCTAGCCATAGGAAGGGTTGGTTGTTCAATTTATCTTACACACACTATAAGGTGTTTCTCTCACTAGAACTAGTCACTTTATCTCTCTACAAATTCCACCAACCCATCATTCCTAAGCTTGTATTGTGATAACCAATATCCTACACAACTTGTGGTGATGTAGGAGTGTCCTTAATGTAAGGATTTGGAAATGCTTGATTGGGTTGATTGTTTTCTTAAGATGGTTTATGACGAGGAGTGAGTGATTTTGGCATTGGTGTATGTGAATTTACATTGAGCTTATTGGATGTGTTATAAGGGTTTAGTTTCTTCCTCTAAATGGGTTTCACACTCATTTTGGCTACCCTTGATGGTTTGGATGTGGGTTTGTTAGGAGATATCATTGGTTATGATGATTGTGATGATAATGGTTGAGAATGTATTTATAATGGAGGAAAGGTTTAAATTAGAAAAAAATGAACATTTAAAGGATCAAATCCAAGAAATGTTTGTGAATTTAGGGAAACAATAGCTAAGTCTAGAGAGTATTTAGTCAAAAAGGGACGGAAATACTGTTTTACCCGTGATCTACTAGGCCGGTCCCCTTAATTAGGGGTCGGTCCCCTTAAAAGGGGGCCGCCCTTTATGAATTAAGGGGGCCGCCTACTGCCATTTCCTAGATTTTCCAAAAATTGATTTTTCTCAAAATTTTATGTGAGGGTTTCTGTTTTGGTGGTTAATTTGCAGCAAGTCCATCCTTTTATGGCAATTAAGATTTTTTAGCACATAGCAAGCAAGCATTCAACATTCTACATATATGACAAGTTGTAGGATAAAACTATTTCACATAATTTTGGCATATAATCATATATGAATTGAAGATCAAAAGAGTGAAGAGCATATAAAATAGTGACTAAATATAATGCACAAAGAATTTTTCTTGTCAAGGGGGTTAAGTTTAAAACGAACCAAACTTTTGTGCAAATACTAGTGTGTGCCTAAGTACGACAAATGTGGAGTAGCGATTATTTCGACACTAAGACATGTAAAACCTAAGAAATAATCCAAGTACTCCTTGATTTAATTTTGCTCAATCAAGATTGTTGAAAAAATATATATTAGATTATATAATTTTGACAACAAATAAAGAACATGGATGCATAAATAAAAATTGATTTAGCGATATCTCAACAATATATGAAAATTGATTTTTATGTGCTCCTAGTTGTGAGAAGGACTTTTAGAAAATAATAGATTGGGACTTTTATGTATATGTATAATGAGATATGTATTTAGATAGAAGAATTTGTAAAAGTTTGCTTATGGACTTTTCCCAATTTTGTGTTTTTATGTAAAATAGAAACCTAAACACAGAAAAAAAATTTAGTCAGTCAGGTGGGTGGTCCCTTTAAAGTCTGGGTGGTCCCCTTAAATTTAGGGGGCCGCCACCTGTTGAGAAAACTTTT
The DNA here is from genome assembly GCA_026074375.1 of Tanacetum coccineum. Taxonomy (NCBI): domain Eukaryota; kingdom Viridiplantae; phylum Streptophyta; class Magnoliopsida; order Asterales; family Asteraceae; genus Tanacetum; species Tanacetum coccineum. The sequence continues at coordinate 21,458 of BQNB010013501.1, read as the reverse complement.
CTCAGATTTTTGACAAACAATTTATTGATGATTATCATTTCTTTATTATGCCGAAAACTTAATCAATTTGTTCCATCATCCTAACCCTCACTAAGTAAGTTAAATGGCACACGTTAAGTGTTTAGTTAGAAAACGGTTATGTTATCTTCCGATGAACCTTTTTTATAAAAGATGTTCCCTTTTTTGAACATTAACGCGAAGAGTGTATGGACGAATTCATGTGTTTTGTTCGAAATGAGTGATGATACAGGGATATAATTAAAATATTTTTATGTTCTCTTTGTTATTTTTGTATTTAGCATTGTTTAAGAAATACATTACGTAATTATTATCTAATACATGATTGAATATTAATAATAAATTTCGATAATTTTTTTTAAAAATTAAACTTTATTATAACGTATATTTATTATTTTTAAATATTCACTTCGTTTAATAATTTATTTTATTATTATTTATAAAAATTTTTTAATCTTTCGTAATATCGGTTATATACAATTAAAAATACGACATAATAACAACTTAATATTATATTAAAATCATACATTAAGTCTAAATTCCCTTTGTTATCAAACATAAAGGCAGACGTTCTAACCTAACGCCATAGCTATGAGACTAGTAATAAAACCATAAGAGCTAGTATGACACTCCTTTCCGTGCTTACATATTCCGCTTCGGTTGTGGATATGGCAAGAGCGGTTTGCTTCTTCGAAAACCAAAATGTTAGGCAACATCCCATAAACGTGCAAACACCACTAGTGCTCTTGCGATCATAACATAAATCTCCCGCATGATTCGAATCCGCATACACTATTGTTTCTATGCCGGATCCCTTAGGATACCATAATCTTAAATGCGTAGTGCCTTAAATGAATCGGAAGAACTTTAACCGCTTTAACCGCTTCTAGGTGAGAGGTTTTGGGATCCTCTTGAAAGCGTGCACAAAGGCAAACACTAAACATGATATCGGGTCTACTTGCCGTTAAGTATAATAAACTACCTATCATGCCTCTATATTTGGTATTATCTACGGACTCACCTTCTTCGTCTCTCGTGAGTTTGGTTTCCGTAGACATAGGGGTTTTCATTGGCTTAGAGTCTTCTAGTCCAAATTTCTTAAGCATTTCCTTAATATATTTTGATTGATTAAAAAATATTCCATCATCTAATTGTTTTATTTGTAATCCTAAGAAAAAATTTAGTTCCCCCATCATACTCATTTCAAACTCATCATGCATGATCTTGGCAAAGTCATCACACATTTCTTGACAAGTTGATCCGAATATAATGTCATCAACATATATTTGGACAATAATGAGGTTGGAGTCTTTCTTTTTAGTGAAGAGTGTGTTATCTACCATTCCCATGGAGTAATCATGTTTAATAAGAAAGGCTTTTAATCGATCGTACCAAGCTTTTGGGGCTTGTTTTAGACCATAAAGAGCTTTCTTAAGTCTATAGACATAATTAGGTTTTGCGAAGTCAATGAATCCCGGAGGTTGTGCCACGTAAACCTCCTCATTGATAAAACCGTTAAGGAATGCACTCTTCACATCCATTTGGTATAACTTAAAGTCTAGTGCGCAAGCATAAGCTAAAAGTATTCTTATGGACTCTAGTCTAGCTACGGGTGCATATGTTTCGTCATAATCAATTCCTTCTTGTTGATTATAACCTTGGGCGACTAACCTAGCTTTGTTTCTAGTTACGACGCCATTTTCATCGAGTTTATTTCTATATACCCATTTTGTTCCTATAATGGTCATATCCATGGGATTTGGGACTAGTTCCCAAACATCATTTGTTTTAAATTGGTTTAGTTCCTCTTGCATGGCCATTACCCAATTTTCATCTTTTAATGCCTCATTTATATTTTTAGGTTCTATTGTTGAAATAAAGCAAAAGAAATTGCTTTTGTCTTGAGCTTGCGACCTAAGAGTTCTTTGATTTAGATTACCAATAACGTTTTCTAGGGGATGAGTTTTAGATTCTTTAATATTTACAATTTGATTATTTTCTAATGAAATGTCTTCAAGATCATTGCCTATGGGTTTTGTTTTACTAACCTCAATAGCTTCTTCTTCGACTAACTCATCATCTTCCAATGGTGATGTTTTAGGCGGGGGAGGAGTTTCATCCATAGTGGTTTAAGACTTTTCCGATGCAAAACTAATCCTACTTCTATGTTAATTATTATCCACTAACTCATTTTTCTTCGTCTACGTGAGTTCGTGGCCATAGAAGATTTCCATTTTATAGTGGTTCATAGATAATCCATGTGAAAGAATGGTTCCTAATGAACAAATTCTTTTAAAAACTAGAAAGCCAACAAATGGCATTTCTAGTGACTACCATATTTCCTATCTATCACTAATACTAAGTATATCATATACCAATCTATAATTTACGTAATTAGAGAGTGAGACGTACCTTAGCCTTTAAGAGAAATTACTTTAAAATATTCAAGGTAGCAAGCTTTAAGGATGAGGATTTATGGAAATCCTATATGAGTTCTTCAGTTTGTTTGACGAAAGCCAAAGGATGCTTGTAGATGATTAACCTCGAAAGATATGATGATTTAGCCATTTGGTCCCCATCGTTTCATGGGTCTGAAGTTATTGTTTCCGAACATGTTTTGCATTTGATTCGAACACATGCACGGTAAACAATTTCCACATTGAGTAATGCTTGGTTGGTGTGGATGATTCCACATTGTGTGATTAGTGTTAGAGTAATTTGGTCTACCTTGGTCTCTCCTAGGTTGAGGTGTTTTGGAACGAGGATGAAAGTTTTCTTTTCTTCTCAGAGGAGGTGTTTTAGACCTCATTGTGGGTTTAGTAAATCCGACTCCGGGTTTTACGGAAGGTTTGTAAAACGTTTTACCTCATCATCACTTGCAATAGGAATTTTAGTATTGTTTATAAGTATAAATTTTGGTTTTGAGTTTGGGTTTGATTCTATCAATTTTTCATTTGACTCGACTTCTTGAGCTCTTACAAAATTTACTTGTTTGGTTTCGCTAGGTGACCCTTTGATAAAATTAAATCTTAAACTGGATTTATCTCCGGAAGGATTTTGAGAACTTATTATTTTCTTAAGTGAGTGACTACTATCATTAAATTGATTTAGCCTAGATATTTCTTTTCTAAGCTTCTCATTTTCAAACTTAGTGTCTTGACATAATTTGCATTCTTCATTTTCCTCCTTACCTTTTTCTAACCTAGATAATTTATCTTTTAATTCTACAACTTCATTCTCTAATTCTATTTTAGCTTGTTTTAGAGTTTTATGCCATGACTTTTAGTCCTATTTTGCATAGTCTACTATATTAACTATCTAAGTCATTTTCGTCTAATGATGATTGGTTATCACTAAAGTATTCGGTTTCGGAAAGTACCTCATTAGAAGCTTTAGCCATAAGGCACTTTTCATCCTTTGTCTTCTCCTCTTCATCTTCGTCGCTATCACTTACTTCCTTTTTCACCTTTAATGCAAGAGATCTACTTTGTTCTTTCTTGCCTTTGACCGTTTCGAAATCTTTCTTTATTACTTCTTCATAAACTTTCAAGTATCCAATAAGTTTGTCAAGAGGTAAGGTTGTTAGATTCTTTGTTCTTCAATCGCTGTGACTTTCGCGCGCCATTTTGGATGTAATGCCCTAAGAAACTTCCTAACACAATTCTTGCTAGAAAAACCTTCATCAAGTGCTTTTAGACTAGTAATAATAATGTTAAATTTAGTAAAGGCATTATCTATTGATTCCTCTTTCGGAATCGTAAATTGTTCATATTTTTGAACAAGAAGATCTATTTTGTTAGCTTTGATTTGATTATTAACTTGATGAGTGGTTAACAAAGTATCCCAAATTTCTTTTGCGGTTTGACACATAAAAATTCTTTCGTATTCTTTTCGTGGTAAAGCATTATAAATTACCATTTTAGCTTCATTATTTTTAGCAGGTTTCTTTTTAAGATCATCATTTTTTTATGAAAAGGTACAACTTCATCCTTTTTAGTTTTGGGATTATTTTGAATAGGAGGAAAATCACCATCGGTAATAACATGCCAAAGATCTAGATCTTTTGACTTCACATAAGTTTCGAATCTATTTTTCCAATAAATAAATCCATCACTTTCAAATAGTGGTGGTCTTTGCATAGATTACCCTTCTAAATATTTTTCCGATTCCATAGATCGATTCAAGTTTTAAAATACAATTTATTTTAAAAATCTTGTTTGACGTGGCTCTTGATACCAATTGTGGAAAACTAGAAGGGGGGTTGAATAGTTTACCACTTTTTAATTTAAGGTTTTAAAGTGTTTATAAAAATTCTAGATTCGACTTTATGTGAATTCAACACTTGCACAATATGAACAATATACTTATCTAAACAATCAATAGGATAGTATGAAAAAATAATGTAAGACAAGAGATAAGAGTAAGAACAATCAAACCACAACGCGAGGATTTATAGTGGTTCGGTAACGAAGCACCTCTTCGCCCTACTCCACTCCTCGAGCACCTAACTCGAGAGTTTTCTTCACTATGTCAACAAGCTCCCTTATGGCGGAGAAAACCTTACACAACTTTCGCTTATCTTGATTTCCGACACTAAGCTAGATGTCGAGTTCTAATCTTAGCTAGAACCAATCTACCACAACTTCACAACTTCACTACACAACTTGACTTCACGACTTGATCACGACTACACAACTTCTTCACACCTTAGTTTTCTTCACACCACTACTTCACCAAGCCACTACTATAATCACACCTAACTAACACTACTAGGAAAGATCACCAAGATCTAACTATACTTACAACAATCACCAAGATCTAACAACTACACAACTTTACAAGATTTACAAGTTATGATATGGATGCAATAAGATTGCAACAACACACAAAGGTGTAATACTTCTTCACTTGATGATGGAAGTATTCTTCTCTTGCACTTGAGGAATTTAGCTTGGATCACTAAAAAATAAAGCTTTATGATTAGATGATCGAAGGATTTTAATGAGATGTGTGAGCTGTTTTAGAACAGAATGAATGAGTACAAAAGGTGAGAAAATAGTAGAGAAAAGTCTAGTATTTATAGGACAATCTGGAGGAGCGTCAGTCTATGGGCGGTCCCCTTAAATAGGTGGACGATCCCCTTAAAATTAAGGGGTCCGCTCATGTATTTAAGAGGGTCGCCCTAGACTAAGTGCTCCCCAGTTTGTCTTTTATGTAGGGGGATTTTATGGAACTTTTCTAGCCGTTTTAGGTCCGAAAATTTGAAATTCAAAATGTTTATTTTGAATAAAACATTTCTTTTAATTGTAGAAATTGTTTTGTAATGTTTATAAAATTGTTTACAACATTTTATAAAAGTGTGAGGTTGAATAAAAATTTCTTTTGATATGCATTAAGCATTTATTTATTCATACCTTTTAGTGATATAATTTTCGAAATGAAAATTTACTACTAATTACTTGTTTACGTTTAATTTTACATTGAACGTTTTTATTTTGTGATTATCAAAACGTAAAGATGTGAAAAATATTAATAATGTTTTTAGGCATTATTTCTATTAAAAATCTCCCCCTTTTTAATGATTATAAAATTTAAACTCATTAAATGTAAATCTATTTTTAAACAAGTATTTAGTGAGTTTTATGTCATTTTTCCCCCTTTTTGAAGAATCAAAAAGGCATCGTCGAGAATTGCTAGTAAAATCGACCGAATAAATGCTCCCCCTTGATGTGTGCTCCCCCTCGTTCGAGGGCACCAAGGAATCGAGCTATGGTTTCTTGGCTACAAAAACGAGTTAGAACAATACAAATATTTCTAACATGTAGCAAGAAGGAAATAAAAATATGACAAGTGCAAGCAAACATCAACTCAAAAGATACTTCATTCATTTAGGACAATGTGTGTGAACTTCACACAAGCATACATAAAGAAAAACAAATATGCTTTAGAAGCATATTAATAAAAAAAATCCTAAATAGCCATAGAAGGATTTTTGACTTGCTTGCGACACAAAAGGGTTTGACGATTATTTGGAGGCATATTATGAGATTAGTTGGTCGGAGAGTTTGGAGCGGAGGCGGTTGTGTAAGGGTAATCTCTTTGAACTCTAAGTGGTGGATGAGGTCGATTGAGGAGGAATTCAATCCAATTGATATCCTCACTTAAAGCAAGGAATTATTTTTGGATGAAGATGCAACAAGGGCAATACCTAACATGGGTTTCAACTTGGTTGATGTTGAGGGTGTGTGGTATGTTTGGAGATATGTCTTGTAGTTGATTAATGTCATCAACTAGGCTTTCTCTACTTGGAGATAGAGGTGGTGTGTGTTGAGTTTGGTTGTCACTTTGAGGTAGAGCTTGAGTGTGAGTAACATGTGAATTGATGGGTGAGATAGGAAATGAAGGATGTGAGATAACATGTGGTGAGGTTGGAGTGTCCTTATTGTAAGGATTGGTAATGCATGATTGGGTGATTGTTTTCTTAAGATGGTTCATGATGAGGAGTGAGTGGTTTTGGCATTGGTGTAGGTGAACTTACATTGAGCTCATTGGATGTGTTACAAGGGTTTAGTTTCTTCCTCCAAATGGGTTTCATACTCATTTTGGCTACCTTTTATGGTTTGGATGTGGGTTTGTTAGGAGATGTCATTGGTGAGGATGATTGTGATGATGATGGTTGAGTATGTATTTATAGTGGATGAAAGGTTTAAATTAGGAAGAATGAAACATTTTAAATGAGTAAATCCAAGAAATGTTTTATGAATTTAGGGAAACAGTAGCTAAGTCTAGAGGGTATTAGGTCAAAGAGGGATGAAAAATATTGTTTTACCCGTCACAGTCTAGGCCGGTCCCCTTAATTAGGGGTCGGTCCCCTTAAAGATAAGGGGACCGCCCTTTATGAATTAAGGGGGCCGCCTACTGCTATTTCCCAGATTTCCCAAAAATCGATTTTTCTTAAAATTTTGTGTGAGGGTTTCTGTTTTGGTGGTTAATTTGCAGCAAGTCCATCCTTTTATGGCAATTAAGATTTTTTAGCACATAGCAATTAAGCATTAATCAATTCTACATATATATGACAAGTTGTAGGATAAAACTATTTCACATAATTTTGGCATATAATCATATATGAATTGAAGACCAAAAGAGTGAAGAGCATATAAAATAGTAACTAGATATAATGCACAAAGAATTTTTCTTGACAAGAGGGTTAAGTTAAAAATGAACCAAACTTTTGTGCAAATACTAGTGTGTGCCTAAGTGCGACAAATGTGGAGTAGCGATTATTTCGACACTAAGAACATGTAAAATCCTAAGAATAATCCAAATGCTCATTTGATTTAATTTTGATCACCAAGATTGTCAAAAAAATATATATTATTTATATACTTTTGACAACAAGTAAGAGAACATTATGCATATGTGAAAAATATTTTTAGCGTATCTCAACAATATATGAAAATTAATTTTTATGTGCTCCTAGTTGTGAGAAAGACTTTTTAGAAAATAATAGATTGGGACTATTATATAATTAGATATGCATTTAGATAGAAGAATTTGTAAAAGTTTACTTATAGACTTTTCCCAATATTGTGTTTTTGTGTAAAATAGAACTATACACAGAAAATAAATAATCAGTCAGCTTGGGTGGTCTCTTAAAGTCCGGGTGGTCACCTTAAAATTAAGGGGGCCACCCTTTATGAATTAAGGAGGCCGCCCTTTATGAATTAAGTGGGCCGCCACCTGTTGAGAAAAATTTTCTCAGATTTTTGACAAACAGTTTATTGTTTTTTTTGATGATTTCTTTATTATGCCGAAAACTTAATCGATTTGTTCCATCATTCCTAGGCCTAGACGTAAGTAGTTAAATGGCTCACGTTTAAGTGGTTTAGTTAGGATATCGGCTATGTTGTCTTCCGATGTGACCTTTTCTATAGAGATATTTCCTTTTTGAACATTATCGCGAAGGAAGTGATGACGAATCTCAATGTGTTTTGTTCGTGAGTGTTGAACGGGATTCTTACTTAAGTCTATAGCCCCTTTGTTATCACACATTATTGGAATGTCGTCTAACCTAACGCCATAGTCTATGAGAGCTTGCTTCATCCATAGAGCTTGTTGACATGCCTTTCCGGCGCTTACGTATTCCGCTTCGGTTGTGGAGATGGCAAGAGCGGTTTGCTTCTTTGAAAACCACGATGTTAGACAACATCCCATAAACGTGCAAACACCACTAGTGCTCTTGCGATCCACGTAATCTCCCGCATGATCCGAATCCGCATACACTATTGTTTCTATGCCGGATCCCTTAGGATACCATAATCCTAAATGCGTAGTGCCTTTAATGTATCGGAAGATACGTTTAACCGCTTCTAGGTGAGAGGTTTTAGGATCCTCTTGAAAGCGGGCACAAAGGCAAACACTAAACATGATATCGGGTCTACTTGCCGTTAAGTATAATAAACTACCTATCATGCCTCTATATTTGGTATTATCTACGGACTCACCTTCTTCGTCTCTCGTGAGTTTGGTTTCCGTAGACATAGGGGTCTTTATTGGCTTAGAGTCTTCTAGTCCAAATTTCTTAAGCATTTCCTTAATATATTTTGATTGATTAAAAAATATTCCATCATCTAATTGTTTTATTTGTAATCCTAAGAAGAAATTTAGTTCCCCCATCATACTCATTTCAAACTCATCATGCATGATCTTGGCAAAGTCATCACACATTTCTTGACAAGTTGATCCGAATATAATGTCATCAACATATATTTGGACAATAATGAGATTGGAGTCTTTCTTTTTAGTGAAGAGTGTGTTATCTACCATTCCCATGGAGTAATTATGTTTAATAAGAAAGGCTTTTAATCGATCATACCAAGCTTTTGGGGCTTGTTTTAGACCATAAAGAGCTTTCTTAAGTTTGTAGACATAATTAGGTTTTGCGAAGTCAATGAATCCCGGAGGTTGTGCCACGTAAACCTCCTCATTGATAAAACCGTTAAGGAATGCACTCTTCACATCCATTTGGTATAACTTAAAGTCTAGTGCGCAAGCATAAGCTAAAAGTATTCTTATGGACTCTAGTCTAGCTACGGGTGCATATGTTTCGTCGTAATCAATTCCTTCTTGTTGATTATATCCTTGGGCGACTAACCTAGCTTTGTTTCTAGTTACGACGCCATTTTCATCGAGTTTATTTCTATATACCCATTTTGTTCCTATAATGGTCATATCCATGGGATTTGGGACTAGTTCCCAAACATCATTTGTTTTGAATTGGTTTAGTTCCTCTTGCATGGCCATTACCCAATTTTCATCTTTTAATGCCTCATTTATATTTTTAGGTTCTATTGTCGAAATAAAGCAAAAGAAATTGCTTTTGTCTTGAGCTTGCGACCTAAGAGTTCTTTGATTTAGATTACCAATAACGTTTTCTAGGGGATGAGTTTTAGATTATTTAATATTTACAATTTGATTATTTTCTAATGAAATGTCTTCAAGATTATTGCATATGGGTTTTGTTTTACTAACCTCAATAGCTTCTTCTTCGACTAGCTCATCATCTTCTAATGGTGATGTTTTAGGCGGGGGAGGAGTTTCATCGAAAGTTACATTCAACGACTCTTCAACTTTCATTGTTTGTTTGTTAAGTATTATGTAAGCTTTACTATTTTGCGAATATCCTAGGAAAACACCTTCGTATAACTTAGGGTCGAACTTGGTGAGGTAATCCTTTGTATTAAGAACAAAGCATTTACTTCTGAATACTCTAAAATAGTTAAGGTTTGGTTTCCTACCTCTTAACAACTCGTATGGAGTTTTTCCTAAAATACGTCTAATGGAAACTCTATTAATTATATAGGTTGATGTATCGACCGCATTACACCAAATTTTTTTAGGAATGGATTGTTCGTTTAACATGGTTCTACTCATTCTTTGTAGAGTGCGATTTTTCCTTTCTACTACCCCATTTGATTGTAGAGTACGAGGAGCAAAAAAATTGTGAGATATCCCATTTAAATCATAATAGTTTCGAATTGTACTTCATTATCAAATTCCCGACCATGATCCATTCTAATTGATACAATGGAACATCCTAATTTGTTTTGGATCATTTTGCTAAATACTTCGAATTTTTCGAAGGCCTCGGTTTTATTTGCTAAAAATCTAGTCCATGTGAATCGAGAATAGTCATCTACGATTACTAAGGTATAACGATTTCCTCCATAGCTTCGTATGGCGGAAGGGCCAAACAAATCCATGTGAAGTAGTTCTAGGCATCTAGTTGTTGAAACTATATTTTTAGCCTTGTGACTTGTATGAGCTTGTTTTCCAATTTTGCAAGCATCACAAAAATGGCGGTGATATTTTAGTTTGGGTAGGTTTCTAACTAATTGTTTAGATGATAATAATTAATTACATATTAGCGTGACCTAATCTCCTATGCCATAGTTTAGAGTTTTCGTCTAATGTTGCAAGGCATATTTTGTCTTTCAGTTTATTTCCTAGTTTCATTACATATATTCCTCCTTTCCTAATTCCTTTTCCTATAACTTTTTCGTCTTATGATTATTTTGCTTATAGTGTTCGGAAAAATACTTTTCTATTAACCTAGAGTATTTACACGACATATTTACACTTTAAACCCTTCAAAACTCATTTGGACATTAACAGATGTGTCGGGACTCGTTTTTCGGCATTTCTCAAAATTCACGGGTCAAACCTCCCGGAATACAAATAGCATAACAATAACCTCTAAAACGGAATATTATTCACAAATAACCATAAATCACCACAATTCTCATAAAATCACCACCGTCAACACGGTACAATATCTGAATAAACTAACAAACGTCAAATAGTCAAAGGACTATAAATAAAATATTCATAACACAAAAGGGCAAATGTTACATTCTACCCCCTTAAAAGAATTTCGACCCCGAAATTTAGCTACTAAGATCACTAAACAATTGCGGGTGCTTCAGTTTCATCTGATCCTCACGTTCCCACGTGAATTCAGGACTACATTTCGAATTCCACCGAACCTTGACGATGGCAATCCTACTACGCTTCAGCTTCTTAAACTCTCTTTCTAAAATTTTCACAGGCTCTTCCACAAAATTCAACTTAGCATCAACTTGGATCTCATCCATAGGCACTTGTAGTGTTGGATCAACCATACATTTCTTAAGGTTCGACACGTGGAACGTGTCATGAACACCGTTCAACTCCTCAGGCAAATCTAACCGATAGGCCACGGGGCCTACTTTCTTAACAATCTCAAAATGTCTAACAAATCTAGGTGCTAATTTCCCCTTCTTCCCAAAGCGTACCACACCTTTCCAAGGCGACACTTTGAGCAAGACATAACATCTACACTAAACTCTAGAGGCTTCCTCCTCTTACCAGCATAACTTTTTTGACGATCACGCGCAGCCTTAAGTCTATCCTTAATCTGCCAGATCTTCTCAGTAGTCTCTTGCACTAACTCAGGTCCTATCAACTGACCTTATCCAACCTAAGCCCACATAATTGGCGAACGACACTTTCTACCATACAATGCCTCAAACGGAGCACATCTCATGCTAGAATGATAACTATTGTTATACGAAAACTCGACCAACGGAAGATGAACATCCCAACTTCCTCCGAAGTCTAGGACGCACGCTCTAAGCATGTCTTCCAAAGTTTGAATAGTACGCTCACTCTGACCATCGGTCAGAGGGTGATAAGCCGTACTCATGTCTAAACGAGTTCCTAATGCCTCTTACATTGACTGCCAAAACCTTGATGTGAAACGACTATCACAATCCGAGATGATCGAGATCGGCATACCATGTCTAGCAACTATCTCATTGAAATACAATCTAGCCAATCTATCCATCTTATAATCCTCACGCATAGGTAGAAAATGAGCAGACTTAGTCAATCGGTCCACAATGACCCAGATTGTGTCATGCCCACTACTAGTCCTAGGCAACTTAGTTACAAAATCCATAGCTATTCCTTCCTATTTCCATACGGGAATCTCAGGTTGTTGGAGCAAGCCAGATGGCCTTTGATGCTCAACCTTAACCTTTAAACAAGTCAAACACTTACTAACATACTCAGCTATGTCCTTTTTCATTTTAGGCCACCAATACCTATCTCTCAAATCGTAATACATCTTATCAGCTCCTGGGTGTACAGAGTACTTCGACTTATGGGCTTCATCCATTATCAGGGTTCTTGCATCACCTTTCAAAGGTACCCATATTCGATCCAGTACAAATTCCCATCACTTCTCTATTCTATCATCTCATCCAAACCTTTCTGCAATCCTACAAACTCATCCACAACCTCCTTTTGAGCCGTCAGTATCCTATCCTTGATACTTGACTGAAGGATCATATTCATAGCTCTAACTCTCTTAGGCTTTACTCTTTCCTTCCTACTTAGGTCATCAGCCACAACATTCGCCTTACAAGGATGGTAGCGAATCTCACAGTGATAGTCACTAAACAACTCTATCCAGCGACGTTGTTGCTTATTTAACTTTTTCTGACTAAAGATATGCTGAAGACTCTTATGGTCCGTATAGATGACACTCTTTGTCCCATACATATAATGTCTCCAAATCTTAAGGGCAAATACAACTGCTCCCAGTTCCAAATCCTGGGTTGTATAATTCTTCTCATAAATTTTCAACTGCTTAGACGCGTAGGCTATCACCTTACTTCTTTGCATTAACACACATCCTAGTCCTATCTCGGACGCATCACAATATTCCACAAAGTCTTTCGGTCCATCGGGGAGAGCTAGAACAGGAGCATTACACAACTTATCCTTCAAGGTTTGAAATACCAATTCCTGTTCCTCGCCCCAATCAAAAGTCTTACACTTCTGAGTCAAGATAGTAAGAGACTTAGCTATCTTAGAAAAGTTCTCAATGAATCTACGGTAATATCCATCCAATCCTAAGAACGAACAAACCAAATAATGAGAAAGTATTATAGTAGGAGTAAAGTTAGGATGTGATAAGTAGTTAGGATTTAAGTAGAATGATAAGAAGGTTTGAAAAATAATTTCATAAGAATGAACGTAAATCAATCGACTTCTAGGGCTTTACAATTCCTTCAATCATACTAGGGTCTACATGAATCCCATTACCATTTATTACATGCCCAAAAAACTGCACTTCTCTTAGCCAAAATTCATACTTAGAAAACTTAGCATACAGTTTCTCCCTTTTAAGCAGTCCCAAGACTAACCTTAAGTGTTCTACATGGTCCTCTTGAGTCTTAGAGTAGATTAAGATATCGTCTATAAACACTATCACAAACTTATCAAGATACGGCCTACAAACTCTATTCATCAAATCCATAAATATTGTTGGTGCATTAGTCAAACCAAAGGGCATTACAGTGAACTCGAAATGTCCATAACGAGTTCTAAACGCAGTCTTTGGAATATCATCCTTATGCACTCTCAGCTGATGGTATCCAGACCTAAGATCTATCTTTAAGAAAAACTGCGACCCTTGCAGTTGATCAAATAGATCATCAATTCTAGGAAGTGGATAACGATTCTTAACAGTCAACTTGTTCATTTCTCTATAATCAATACACATCCTAAAAGAACCATCATTTTTCCTAACAAACAATACTGGCACTCCCCAAGGTGACGAACTTGGTCGAATGAAACCTTTGTCTTGAAGTTCCTTGAGTTGTCCAGACAACTCCTCCATTTCAGAAGGTGCCAAACGATAAGGAGACTTTTCTACCGACGTTGCTACAGGGGCTACATGACCAATATAACTCCAAAAAATCACCTTCAAGTACCTTTAATGTGACTGACTTTTTAACGCCGAACCCCACTATTATATTAGACTCTTTTCGAATGTGTAGTTATATACATGTATTCCATCCTTATCAACCGCCCATGGTGTCCTTCAGAATACTATAGAAGGTCCTCTTTGTCCATGTCCTAAACTTGTGAAACAATGTTAAAAGCATGCTTTGTTAAGATAATATTTACCTCGGTCTTTTGGATCAGCAAGCATACCCCTTTCTACAGCAACAATGGCGGTTCTTGATGCCCGTGCCAACATTCATTAGAACAACAGTATCACCATCTCCTCCTTTAGTGCAATACCTAAAAAAGAAAGTCAGCCCAAAAAGAAAACATAAACTGACATCACCATTTTGCCAGCGTAAAACAATATACCATTTTATTGCTAGAAATAAAAGTAGTGGGAACAATGTGACAAAATGAGATAAGAAATTGGAAAAAATACTTATTACGGGAAGTAAAGAGGAAGCATTTGAAACCTGGATATAAACTAAAACTTAATCTCTGCATAGCGAAGGCCTGCAGCGCTTTCTTTGTGAAGTATGGATGTTCGTTCGCTGCAAAGATGACTGACCTAAACCCAACCGCTGAGTTGTTTGAAGAGAGTAGGGTGGTGTGGGTGTGACTTCTTGAAATGAACAAGCAATGCCTTTCAAACTCAGTGGTTTGTACTAAAATAGTCTTTAATAATGAACAACGTTGTAGCAGGTAGAATGGCACTAGTACCAGTGGGAAATTCATAGCGGAGCCGGTATGACTTGGCCGCTTCAATCAACATCTGCATAGTCTGTTTAGAATAAATCCAATTTTATCACAATGTTTAGTATAATCTAAAAAACAAAAAGTATAGAAATTAAAGAGCATGATTCTTTTTAACCAGAACGACGTCTTGTTAACTGATATCGCAGCATCATGTTAGAAGGGGATGCTTGTCGCCTTGGATCATTTTCATCATCATTTTGACTAATTATTGGCTTAATTTGAGCATATTTCCGTGAACGCTCAAGTACCCTAGCATCATACTAACCACTTGTGACCTGTAAAATGAAACATATTGACAACAATAAATGCTATTGCTTACCAAAAGCTAAACTCTAATCAGATACACTGGTGAAACAAAAAAGCACCCCTAAACCCACGTCACATTTCATTATATCCTAAGGTATTTGAAACAGAATAAGATATGACTTTCCCCCACAAAAGCCTCATGCTCTTTTAGCTCCTCACACTGCACAAAAACCAACAGGAATGGTAACAAATCCCAGATGGAAATGAAGAAAAAGTGACACGCTTGGGTTCCAAAAAGCAGGTTACTGTATTTTCTAGAATGCAATAAGCACATAAAGTCTTTCTACTAACCTTACCCGTGGTGCTCCTTTCTTGAGCTTATTCATGAACGAAAAGAATAACATAAAAATCATCATTGAGAGCTTGCATAAACAAAAAGGCAAAAAAGTTATTTGTTTTAACCCAAAACCATTTTTAACCATTTCCAGTCAGATCTCTACTTTCATTTTTGGTGATTACAGTTATCTAAATATAGATACTTACATGCTCACGGCTGTAATTGTTACATAGAAGGGATATTTTATCTCATACCACACACGCCCAAGCACATCACCTAAACTATTAGCGATTAAATTTAAATGCTAACTGTATATAGCATCTGTAATACAAAAATGCATTTTTGTATCTAAGCAGTAGTATATGACATGATCTTTTAACCTCTACATGAATGTAAGTATGGTGTTTGAATCACGATTATTATGTTTGCAATGGGCATCTATAACCAAAATGCATTTTTGTATCTTTGTAGAAGTATGAGGTTGGTGCAAAGGAAATTTTAATACCATAATTATTATAACATACAACACAATTTTCGTAAAAAGGGAATTTTAATACCATAATCATCTAAAAAGGCAATGCTCCCTTTGTCAACACGCATAACATATATCTTTTTCCATATCACCTACCTTTCTTCTCATAACATATATCCCCACCTAGTCAAATAGGTCATAAGTTGCTCTAACATTTAAAACCTTCTGAAACATGTTATTAAATATGTAAGGTTTTCAAATAGATGGTTTTTATAACCTTAAATAAATAAATAAATAAATAATGAAAGCCCACCCCAAGCCGAATAAAGGCAGACCCAAACCTTTCCATACATAGGGACGATCGATTAAAACACACACACTAACACTCAGACAACAAAAATATCTCTTGCTCTTTTCCTCCCTCTCTTCTTGGCCACGACTCACAAACACCTAAGAAGGGTTTCACCATCTTCAATCTTTGATCTAATTCAAGTATATAAGAGTGATTATCAAGGTTATCTAAGGTGCTTTTAAAGATCAATCCATCAAATTTCAAGAATTTAATCAAGAAATAAAAGTTGGGTTTCAAAAATATAATTTGGGGTTTTTCAAGATCTTTATCATCTCTTTTGGTTCTCCATCTAGTAAGCTAAAATCTTGAAATCTTTCTTTATCTCTTATCTATTTATATTCTTGATTCATAAGTCCATACATTATAGATGCATGAAGTGTTATTGAGGTTTGATTAATAGTTTGAGATGATTAGTCAATGGGGTTGGGCTAGTTAGAGGTTATTGTAAAGTTGTGGTAAAGTGAAATTGGTGTTTGGTAAGGTTTCGGGTTAGGCGAATTAATGCAGAAAATCGGACAGCCCCTTGTGGGTGTCGAGATTATTTTCAAACTAAGTTTAGCTAAATAATATAGTAGAGGATGTCCGTAGCTTCGAGTTGGATATTTAGTACGTCCCTTAATTTCTTAAAAACGAGTAGAAATGTCCCATATGAAGTTCTGGAAAGTTGGAATGGTAAAATTCTGCATAGGGTGTTTTATGCAGAATTTTCGAGTCGACCTGCGAATACCATATCTTGTGCAATTAAAAGCATCTAGGGTTTTCTGATTCTAAAAACCAAGCTTGGCGGGTCATACTTTCCAACAAAAAGGCCTCGTGGATTTTTATAAGTATAAGTTAGTCCCAAAAGAAAATGCAAAAAACAAGTTGTCAAAACTGTGATTTTGGTCCAGATATTGGGCTGTAAAGATGTATAAGCAGCGGATCAAAACTTAATATTTTTCGACAAAATTCACACAGTAGCATCTTCATAATATGTATAATCTTCCCTCCCCCTCCCCCTCCTTGAATTTTTCCATATTTTACTGTATAGTTTAAAGGGGTCAGATGGTGTCCAACTTTTGCAAAGTCCAGCAGACCCTGTTTTGGGATATGTTGCGTTAGCGTACTTTTGAAAAATGGTTATAAGTGTCTATGATTTTGGGGAAAGCTACTGAGGTTTAATAACATATATAAGTGGGTAGATATAGAAGGAGAACATCGGATTCGATCGTTTGGTATCTCTTTAAGTGTGGTTAACATCTAGTAAAAACCGGTAAAATTTCAGAAAATATAAGTGTAGCTTGTCAATTCATATAAGTGGTTAAAAGACTATATGCATAGAAGGCGAAACATTTAGGACGTTGTGATCAGTGAATTAAGGCGCACACATGGATTCTATGATATAAGATTTTATATATGTCAAAACATATTATTTTCCTTTCTTTCTCGCGCTTATGCATTTTATGCATTTTCTTATAAATATATTCTTATACGCGCACCATTATTTTAGGTCGCGGTTCGGATCTCTCGACTTCATTTCTTCATTGTTGATCATGATGTTCGCATCGTTGTTCACTTGTTGTGATTCTCTTATCCGATACTTTTGTTTAAGGTGAGTTCATTTGACGTAACCATTCATCGAGAAATCCAAATACATTATCCTAGGCTAGTGGGTATTAGCCGATAAGATTAGTTGCAACTTCTTGGTCGAGCCGATCTGGTTTCCGTTCGTGTTATGCTTAATATGTGCATTTCTGCCAATCGTTCTGCAACATTAATGTGAGTTCATAGCCCCACCTTTTCTCTTTTAATAGTTTTCACAAATTGTTTTCGGGGTGAGAATACATGCTTGTTTTACTAAGAAAACTTATTGATTTCCACTACTTAAGCGTTACTTGACTATCTTTATTAAAGCTTGATTTGCTTACTACATGATTTGAGATCATTGATTATCTATTTGTGAAACTGTGAGTTTTGGACACATTATTTGTTTTACTTTGGACACAAGTGCTTTTCAATTGTATGCTATCCAGATTATTGCCTGAATGCTATTGCCTAAGAGCCACGAATACGGGTGCAATTCCCTTATAATTACGAACACGGGTGCAATTCCCTTATAATTACGAATACAGGTGCAATTCCTTTATAATTACAAATACGGGTGCAATTCCCTAAGAATTACGAATACGGCTTCGATGTCATGAGCTTAGTGCAATAATACATATTACTTTTTGGACTTGGTGAATTTATTTCTCTTGTCTACATTACTTAAATCTTGTGGTCCACTAATAAACATTATTTGATTTTATTAAATCACTACTTGGATTTCAGAAATAATACTTTGAAATATTGTAACGCTACTTTTCTTACTGAAATATTACTTGAATTATTTCACAACTGCTTTTACTTAAACCTATGAATTCACCAACATTATTGTTGAGGTTTTTGCATGTATTTTCTCACGTTATTATATTGCTAGCTGAGCATTGGGAGCATTCGAGCCACGTGGATATCAAAATTTAAAGACTCGGTTTTTCTTCACATTTGATAATTATTTTTCTTTAAATATACAATTAAGCATGGTTAAACTCTTGTAATTTTTGTTAAAAGCAAATTATTGGGACTGAATTTACTCTGATATTTTAATCGAATGTGCATTTCTTTAAAAACGTTTCTTTTGAGGTCGTTTTCTATAACTTGTATTTTATGCTATAAAGTAGCACCCCAAAGTGGTATTCCGTTGCGTTGTGATTTTATGGGGGTGTTACAAGAAACGTGGGTTTTTGGACCGAAAACATTTCTCCAAATGTTTCCTAAATGAGGATCCACGTACCATAATTTTAGAAATGTTTCCCCTTTTCCTGGGGACGTTTCCCAGGCGTTTCCTCGCGTTTCCCCGTTTTCTCGCGTTTCGAAAACGTCATACGGCATCCCGACGGAGTTTCCCTGCATCCTAGCCTAAAGCAGACCAAAACAATTACTACTGGTTATCCTTCGTCACATCAATATACCCTAATAGCTTTGATGAAATAGTGATCCTCATTTGAGGTCAAGGAAGGTGCAAATAGTCCCAAACAACTGTGGCAGATCTACCCTTTGGCTACATGTAGCACAGGCCACACATGGAATTTTACAGTGAAGTATATTGACTTGCATGTTTCCTTTTGTGGTTAGTGCTACACGTTTACACAGAATGTCACAACCTTTCGGCATTTCTCAAAATTCACGGGTCAAACCACCTGGAATACACATAACACAATAATACCTTCCAAAAGGGATTATTAATCATATCAAACCTCAAATCATCACATATCTCATATAATCACCACCGTCAACACGGTACAGAATCTGAATAAATTGACAACAGTCAAATAATCAAAGGACTATTAATGAAATATTCAGAACATAAAAAGGGCAAAGGTTACAGAAACTCACCTGATGCACAACTATTTTACAAATTCCTCTAAATCAACTAAACACAAATGAAACACGTGTTACACGTGATTAGGCTAAATACCCAAGACGATGTAACAATCAATTGATGGACTCCTATGACCATATCATGTTTATAAACCCCTTTACCACACTTCCCATACCTTACTTATATTCTAAATACCTTTAATCATTTATTCTAGTTTTCCAGATTCTGGCATAATTTTGTAGTCACTTCATGACTACAAATAAAATAACAAATCATAAAATTGACTTTCCCTACTGCATTCTCTACCTTCCCAATGGGTTATGAACTACTGTGATTTTAAAAAAAAAAATATTGAGTCTAACTATTTTATAAAAATTCAACATCACAAAGTGTCCAGAATTTGATATGATTCGACTATCAAAAAGTTTAGCTTGATCAGACCCATTTAAACACTTAGAAAAATTCTACAAAAATTCTGGAAAATCATAAACATCATGAAAATTCTAATGTAGCAATCTCATCAATTAAAAAGACGTTTTGATATGGTTTTTGACGTCACAATCACAACCCAGAATCTGCCCTTAAAACTTAGTTTTGACAACGAATCTTGTAAAATTATTTGACTGACTTCTACTCACTTTTAATTCATGAAACTACTTGTGTTGGAAAGTAGACTCTCTGTAGTTAATTTTAGGCTCAAGAAAATCAATAAAAGATTTTCATATGACCAAGTTATGAGTTTTACAATATGACCTAAAAATCTGCCCAGTTTTAATTCCGAATTTAACAATAACTAAACCTAACCAAACGCATCTAAACTGTAACGACCCAAACCCGCTCCGGAGAGTAGGCCGAAACGTCATAATCATGGTGTCATATCAAAGCATAATAAAGGCATAAAGTCATAAATGATACATAGAAACAAAAGTGGAAAGCCGTATCAACATGGCTCTCCGATTATGAGTCAACATGTATAACGTAAAGAATCTAATGGACTAAAAAAATGGTCCAAGATAGTTATGCACATCAAGTGTCCTGAGATAAATGAGAAAGGGACGCTAAATGGTCACTTAAGCACACTCTACTCTCAAGCCCAATCTCCCTCTAGATACTTCCGTTTCAAGAAAGAGGAAAGAAATACTGGCTGAGCATTAAGCTCAGGTGAACGGATATAATTACAATGTAAGTAATAAGTATGAATCTATGGATAATAAATATAAAGCAGCGGAAAGAATCATGTGTGTCATGAGGAATCCTGGAGTATGCGTCATTGAAGAATAGGAATAAAACCATGTTTAAAGCATGGTAATACGAAGTAAAGATGTCATAAGATATCATGGATTAGTAATAGACTAAATAACACGGATATGCTCCATGAGCTCAATAATCATACATTCATAATAATAATGTGTGTATATGCTTATAATAGAGGGGTGCCTCATCATGTATAGAGGGGTTGACTTCTTATAAAATATGGGTTGGAGGGATCAGCTCAATGTGTTGGGATGTAGAGCACACCAAACCAATCACCATGAACGTGTAAATAATATTGCTTTCTTATTATTCCGCTGCGTGTTCAATATTATCTGTAAAACGATCCTAGATGGGCTAAACGATCTTATCAGGGACACCGCGTGAAATCACTCTCAACGCGAAAGAGTCATGACACAGGTGCCTCATGTGTCACGGTCATGGTACCTCCATGACTAGGTGGTAAGTCATGTAAATCATGGTCATGCATATATATATATATAGCTCGGGCAATAGAATAAGTCATGAAATCAACATGTAAGGGATCATGGCAAAAGACATAAAAATGGGGAAGCATAGCAGTTCTGGGGATGAATCATGAAAAGAAAGAATGTCCTTACTGAAAGGACGGAATATCCGTACCTTATGTCCAGCAGTAATGGAAAGAGATGGATAAGAAGATGGAAGCTACTCCTGCTTAATGCGATCTTTGACAATTGTTGATGATTTTATGAATTTATGAAGGATTTTCGAGTCAATTGAGTACCATAAATCAAACCACACCTTAACC